>ML375065.1:116280-151277 GCA_005239525.1 Nicotiana knightiana
ATATCTTCTCCGAATTGATAACTTCCCTTGCTTAATACTTGCGATGATTGTCATTAGCCAATAGTTTAGACTCTTAGTTAATTTTAGTTTTAAATCACATAAATCTCAATTGTTTATCATCCTGGGTAGCAATTTACCTACAAACTACGAAAATAATGTTTACTCCAATCCATGTGGATACGATAATGTTCTATACTATATTTGACTAGCGAGCATAATTTTATATTATATTTTGCGTTCGTCAGGTTGTTGCGTCAATGAGCTGGTCGATATGGGTTAGCGGGAATGAGTCTTTTGGGCATGTTTTGTTCAGACCTGTAAAGTCTACGCACATCCACCACTTTCCGTTCTTTTTTTTCACCATGACCATGTTGGCGGCCCATTGGGGGTATTTTAATTCCCTGATGGAGCCATTTTGCAGCAATGTTTCAACCTCCTCCTGGACTGCATCATTTATTGCGGAATGGAACTTCCACCTAACTTTCCTTATCGGGGGTAGAATGGGTCAACGTTCAACTTGTGTGTTGCGACCTCCTTCGGGATACCTCGCATGTTTCTACGGGAAAAAGCAAACAAGTCTGTGTTATTAGTTAAGAAATGAAAAAATTTACATGGTTCATGAAACTTGCAACAAATGTAGGCTTTCTTTTTGTGGTCGTTATCATCAAGTTGGACGGGGTCGAGGTCTTCTATGGTTGATCCCGTGGCTGCTGTTGTTTCGAGGTCTCTGATGACATCCTCTCTTTCATCCCTACTCGACCTCGACCCTGTTAATTACTATGCATCTTTTTCTTTGCCCTTCATTTGTTGGGTGTATGCAATCTTGGGCGATGCGATATCATTCTCGTGATGTGCGTTGTTCTCCTAGTATTCTGAACACTACCCATAGGGTGGGAAATTTGATAACCTTGTACAAGCTGGAAGGGATGGCCTTCATGGCATGTATCCAAGGTCGACCTGTTATGGCGTTGTACACCATATCCTGGTCCATGATGTGGAATGTGGTTTCCATAGTGAGGCTGCAGGCTAAGAAGGGGGGTGTGATTTCTCCAAATGTTCGTTCAACTGCATTGTTAAAATCGGTGAGTGTGATGCAGCGAAGCACTATCTAATCCTCGAGTTTCATCTGTGCAAGTACTTGAGGGTGGATAATGCACACGTCGCTCCCATCGTCCACCATAATGCGCCTTACATCTGTATCTAATATTCGTAAGGTGATAACAAGGGCATCATAGTGAGGGAAAATCAAACTGTGGGTATCTGAATTATCGAAGATGATATTTTCTTCAAGTTCCTCGTACCGTTAATGAGTGATCGACCGTTTGAGTTTGTGGGTTGTGGTGAGCTTTACGATGTTGATCGATGCGTCTTCACCGCCTCTGATGATCATTTGAATGGTGTGAGTTGGTGAAGGTGGTTTTGGTGGCCCCTGGTGTTGTTCACATACTTGGGAGAAATCGGTCCTCCCTCGGTCGCTCAGTAATTCTTTCAAGTTCCCTTAGTGAAGCATGTTCACAACCTCCTGCCTTAGAGCGATGCAGTCCTCGATTTTATGACCTTGCTCCTGGTGGAATTCGTAGAGGGAGTTTGACTTCCTGGTGCTTGGGTCGGACCTCATATTTTGTGGCTTCTTTTGGTCCGAGCTTCTCCAATGCGTAGACTATTTCTGAATATGAGACACAAAAATTGTGAGCAAATAGTAAAGGGGGCATACCTCTCTCACTCCGTTGAGTCCCTGTCCTTGGCCTAAATGGACCTTCTTCGTGACGGGATGGGGAATGATGTCTCCCCTGATATATGGTTGATGCCTTTCTCGATGTGATCCTGGAACTGCTAGATTCTTCTGGCATCGTTTCTTCGGCTTTCCTGGACTCGGCCTGTACCAAGGTCAACCATTTGATCGGCCCATTCAGGTCGTCTTCGTCATCACGGACTTCGGCATAATAGACATTGTGTATTTCATCCCAAGTGGTTGGGGGATATGTCATAAGCCGACTTAGCAACTTTCTGGTCGCCCTCGAACCATTTATGTTCAGCTCGCTTTGGAAAGCTACTACAACCATGCCTTCTGATACATTTGGTAAGGTCATCCTTAAATGGTTGAATCGAGTGATGAAGTCCCTCAGTCCCTCTCCAGGTGATTGTTTGATGGAAAATATATCATTCACTCTTGCCTCCGCCATTTTAGCCCCGGCATGGGCCGTTACGAACTTGTCGTCCATCTCTTCAAATGTTTCAATGGAGCGCGGGGGCAGCTTTGAATACCAAGTTAATGTGCCTTCGATGAGGTTTTCACCTAACGTTTTCAACAGGATGGAGGATACTTGTTCTTTGGCAAGATCGTTGCCCTTTACCGCGGTGACATAGTGTGTCACATGATCTTCGGGGTCGGTCGTATCGTATATTTTTAGGTAAGGCGGCATTTTGAAGTTCTTGGATATGGCATGCAGGGCAGCTTTATCATTGTATGGTTGCTCAACGAACCGACCAGCATCTCTTTTTGGTAAGAGTTTTGGGGCACCGGTATTTTGTCTACTCTTTCTTGATGCTCTTTCATTTGGTCTCGAAGCATTTTGTTTTCATTTCCCATTTCTTCCATATTCCTCAAAATGGTTTTGAGGGTGTCGTCACCTGCATTACTAACATTGTGAGTGATACTTGTTACTAGAGGGAGAGGTCTGTGTTGCTCGGTCGTTACTGGTGCAACGCAAGTCCTTGCATTTTCTCTGATTGCTTTTTGGGCGGACTTGTCGAGGATGCTAGTCAGCGTGTTTGTCAGCCAAGCCTCAAGTAGTTTCTTCACTGCTGGTAGCGCCTCTTCCATTGTGGACATGGAAACCATTTTACCGTGGGATGTTGTGATACTTCCTTGAGGGAGGGACGAGCCACTTCGCCTGGGGGAGGCATTTGGCGTTACATCTTCACCCTCTATTTTCGAAGCCTCATTGATGGTGTTTAAGAGGTTGGTGGTGAGGTCGGTGATAAGTGGGGATTTTGACCACTTATTTGCTCTCTTTTACTTGTGTTTTAGCTCAAAATTGCTTAAAGATATTCCCGAGAACTAATGAAATGGGCTTTCTTCCAGGAATATTGGGAAACGAGCCAAAGAAGTAAAGATCAACTCGAAAAGGAGTCAAAATTGGACAAGGACCAAAACAATTCAAAAAGGCCTACAGTGCAAACCACACAATACTGTGTGCGGACCTAAACAATGAAAGAGCACTATTAGATTTCCTTAAGAGAATGCGGACCGCACAACTATTGTGCGGCCGTAGGGGAGGAGATTCAGAGAGTTGATTTTAGGAAATCTGAGGATATGCGGACCGCACTATCATTGTGCAGCCGCACTCACAAATGTGAGGTCCGCAGAAGAAGGTCTAAGTCCCAGCCAAATTCAAGTGTGAGACCGCACTCAGAAATGTGTGGTCCGCACAATTAGATGAAGTGCGTATGCATCCCACTTTTATGCGACCGCAGAAAGCTCAGTTGACCAGTCAAGATCAAAATGCGGACCACTTCTAAACATTAGATATTCTTTCCATAATCAATTATTATGCATTCTATCTTAATTTCTTCTTTTATTTCTTCATTTTCTATGAGTAGCTAAACCCTTAGCTAGTGTTGTGACCCAACCCTAGTATGGGTACTCAATAGGTTATTTATTTAAGGCTTATTTATGATTGGGTATATGATGTTTAGTTAGCCATGTTCTTGGTTGAATTCTAGAATTAATTATTGCAAAAATTGATTCATGCGTATTTGACTTAGTCTCTACTTGAGAAAGAGAGGCTAAGTCTAGGAAAACATGGCCAACTAGGAATTGGGGTAAACTCAAGAAATTGATAGACCCAATTAAAGGGTCGAACCTAGAGATAGTAAAATCCGACTAGAGCATTTATCACTTGCTTTGTGAAATACCCATTTGGGCTTGAGAAAGCCAAATCGGGCAAAATCACTCAAACTACCGAGAGGTATAGAGTGAGTAATTAAGTGTGATTGGTATATTGTACCCCGATCAACCAAACATTCCCTAAAGCTCTAAATCCATTAGGTAACCAACTAGGCGGAAGTCGCAACCCTAGATCTTTTATCATCATGAAAAACAACCAAAATCAATATTGTCTCTTAGTTTTACAATTGCAATCAATAGCTTAAAGTAGAAGTACAAACAACAATCAAGAATGTGGAAGTGTAATTTGGGTCATATCATACATTTACATTAGGTGTATACCTAATCCAAATTCTAACTCCCTGAGGATTCGACCCCGACTTGCATTGGTTTTTATTATTGCTTCGACTGCCTCACTACCTATATTTGTGGTGTTAGTTTGGGCAAGATCAATTTTTGGCCCCAATGGCGGGGAGTTAAACGGATTTAGCTATATATCTAGGTTTTTGTGTGATTTGTCTTATCCTCCCGAGTCACTAATTTCTATTTTTTTTAATTGCTTATAGGTAAGAGAATGGCTATCAACAATGAGCCCATCAGGAATTTGTCATTGGGGGAGGAAGTGGACTATGATCAAGGAGATGAGGTTCATCCCGAACCTCAAGAAAATAGGCGAGGTCGATCACCTCATGATAATATTCCTGTCCTTCCCCCACCTCCACCAAGAGCAGCAGCGCACCGGGTGTTGCCGAACGAGGGTAATACTAGTGATATAGTATCGCCCCGTATTAGGGCGGGCAACTTCCAAATCACCAACGTGATGCTTACACTACTTGAGCAACGAGGATTTCTCCAAGCCAAAATGCTTACAAGTATCTCAAGGGGTTCTTCGATACTTGTTGGGGGGGCAAGCAAAAAAATGTTTCCGAGGATGCACTGCGTTTGAGGATATTTCCCTTTTCACTACGGGGAAAGGCATTGGACTGGGTAGAGATATTACCCAATCATTCCATCCATACATGGGATGAGTTGGCCGAAAAATTCATTGCCAAATTCTTCTCTCCAGGGCACATGGCTACGCTACAGGATGAAATTCTAGCGTTCAAGCAAGAGCCCAATGAGCCATTGCACGAGATTTGGGAAAGATATCGTACCATGGTTAAAGAGTGCCTGAATAATAATATGACCGAGGACATGATCCAACAAACCTTCTACAGGGGGATCAACACAACAAATAAATGTGTGGTAAATCAACTCACCGGCGGGAACTTCATGAACACGCCTTATGCCGAAGCTTGTGAAATTTTGGATGAGATGGCAGATACCTCGTCGGCGTGGAAAAGTAGGGCCAATGTTCCTCAAGGTGACCCAAATGTCATTCACCTACACAAGGAACTACTTGATCATGGACAAGCTATTGCCTAGTTGACAACCACAATGAACCAATTGGCCAAAGCTCAACTTCAACAAGTTCAAGGACCGAAACAAGTGAATGCGATGGAAGGTGTGAATATGATGATGAACAAGAGACGGCAAAAAGTTCAATAAGGGCAAAGGCGTCCGGAACAATTTGTGCAAGATGATAATGTGTATGACCAAGGTGATTCGTACAATGAGCAAGAAGAAGAAGTGAAATATATTAACAATTATCAAGGTCAAAGAAATAATGCTCAAGGACAAAATCAACAACAATGGAGATCACATGAAAATCAAGGAAATTGGAAAAACCAAGGCCACCAAGGCAATTGGAGTGATGGTAACAACAATCAAGGCAATTGGGGAAATAACAATAATCAAAGCAATTGGAATAATCAAGGTAACCAAGGCAATTGGGAGGCAATAATCAAGGCAATTGGGGTGGCAACAATCAAAGCAATTGGGGATGCAACAACCAAGGGGGTTGGAACAATAATAACCAAGGGAATCAGAGGTCGGGATTTTAAATTCCCCCGATGTATCAACAACCAAGAAACCCGCATCCATATCCGTCACAAGGCCCTAATTCTTCCAATAATGAGATGGGACGAATTGAAAATATGTTAAAACAAATGATGGAGAAATATGCCGAATCCGATGATCAATTAGCCTCCTACGACACTTCAATCCGCAATTTGAAGGTTCAACTTGGCCAAATCTCGCAAGCTTTGAACACTCGTCCTAAGGGGGCACTACGATGGTGAAACAGAAGGGTGCAAACAATACAGGACATGGCATGGCCGTAACCACGAGGAGAGGAAGAGGTGGTGATGCAACCAACTCAAATAAAAGAAGAATTGTGGATGATGATGTGTTGGTTAAAGACGATGAAACTCCAAGTAATGTGGTTCAAGCTAATGAAGAAGTGAGAATTGACATCGATGAAAGTGTGGAGGAGACACAAGAAGATGTGAACCCGTCTAGGGAACACGCGATTGGCATATCGGAATCGATAGTGCAAAAGCGTAAATCACCAATGCCAAGGACTCCTCCTCCATACCCTCAAAGACTCGCAAAGAAAAATAGTGAGAATCAATTCAAGAAGCTTATTCATATAATGAAGAGTTTTTCCATTAACGTGGCATTGGTTGAGGCATTAGAACAAATTTCGGGCTATGCAAAGTTCATGAAGGATTTGGTAACAAAGAAAAGATCAATGAATTGTGAGACTATCAAAATAACACATCAAGTGAGTGTTGTTATGCACTCAATGGCTCCGAAATTGGAAGATCACGGCGCCTTCACAATCCCTTGCACTATTGGGAGCGCCGACTTTTCCAAAGCTTGATGTGATTTGGGGGCAAGTATCAACTTGATGCCCTACTCTGTGTTCAAAACTTTGGGAATCGGACAACCAAGACCCACATCTATGAGGTTTCAAATGGCGGATCGAAATATGAATAGGCCATTGGGTATCATTGATGATGTGTTAGTTCGGGTTGATAAGTTCATCCTTCCGGCGGACTTTGTGATTCTTGACTGTGAGGTTGACTATGAGGTGTCTGTTATCTTGGGTAGACATTTCCCTGCTATGTTGAAGGCTCTAGTTGATGTGGAAGCCGGTGAGCTCACTTTCTGGGTGGATGATGAAAAAGTGGTTTTCCATGTGTGTAAATCGATGAGGCAACCAAATAGCAACGAAGTTTGTTCGATTGTGGACTTAGTGACCGAAGTGATTATTGATGATGCAAGTGTTGTGATGAATGTTGAGGATACCTTGGAAGTTGTGTTGCTTAATCATGATGATTATAAGAAGGAATGTTTTGTGGAATGTGTTAATGCTTTTCAAGGAATGGGGTCATATACTTATGAACCCCGAAAATTGTCCTTAGATCTTGAGAACCGAAAGACTCCTCCAAAAAGCCCTCAATCGAGGAGCCTCCCACTTTGGAGTTAAATCCTTTGCCTTCACATCTCACGTATGAGTTTCTTGGCCCTTGTTCCACTTTACCTGTTATTATTTCCTCTTGCTTGACTAACGTGCAGGTAGATCCTACTTTGACGGTGCTCCAAAAATAGGAAGAAAGTTGTAGGATGGACATTGGCGGATATTCGGGGTATAAGCCCCGCCTTTTTCATGCACAAGATTATTTTGGAGGAGGATGTCAAACCCTCTGTGGAACATCAAAGAAGATTAAATGAATCAATGCAAGAGGTAGTGAATAAGGAGATCATCAAATGGTTGGATGCCGGGGTTGTTTACCCCATTTCCGATAGCTCGTGGACCTCTCTAGTGCAATGTGTCTCAAAGAAAGGGGGAATGATTTTGATAACAAATTACAAGAATGAATTGATCCTCACAAGAACTGTCACTGGGTGGAGAGTGTGAATGGACTATAGGAATCTCAACAAAGTCACTCGGAAAGATCATTTTCCACTTCCATTTCTTGATCAAATGCTTGATAGGTTGGTTGGACGTGTTTTTTATTTCTTCCTTGATAGTTCCGGCTACAATAAAATTCTTATTGCTCTTGAGGATCAAGAGAATACCACTTTCACTTGTCCCTATGGTACTTTCGCATTCTCACGGATACCATTTGGGTTATGCAATGCACCGGCAAATTTTCAACGGTGTATGATGGCTATCTTCACCGATACAGTGGAGGATTTCTTGAGTTTTTCATGGATGATTTTTCCATTGTGGGAAATTCTTTTGAAGAGTGCTTGGACAACTTGGACAAGGTATTGGCAAGATGTGAGGAAACAAACTTGGTTTTGAATTGGGATAAATGTCACTTCATGGTCGAGAAAGGCATTGTCCTTGGACACAAAATTTCAAATCATGGTATTGAGATTGATAAAGCCAAAGTTGAAGTGATCTCCAAACTCCCTCCCCCTACATCTGCGAAAGGAGTGAGGAGCTTTTTGGGTCATGCCGGGTTCCATCGCTGATTCATCAAGGATTTTTCTAAGGTGATAAACCCCTTATGCAAACTTTTGGAGAAGGATGCCAAGTTCCATTTCAATGAAGATTGTATGAAGGCATTCGAATTGCTCAAGTATAAGTCGACTACTACTCCTATTATCACCGCACCAAATTGGAGCTTACCTTTTGAGCTCATGTGTGATGCAAGCGATGTGGCGGTTGGAGCGGTATTGGGGAAATGTATCAACAAAATCTTCCATCCGGTCTACTATGCTAGTAAGACTATGAATGATGCCCAAGTCAACTACACAGTGACCGAAAGAGAGCTCCTTGATATTGTCTTTGCTATGGAGAAGTTTCGTCCGTACTTGATGGGTACAAAGGTGATTGTTCGCACCAACCATGCGGCGCTTCGATATTTGATGAGCAAGAAAGATTCTAAAGCAAGATTGATGCGGTGGGTACTTACTTTACAAGAGTTTGATCTAAATATTCAAGACCGCAAGGGTAGTAAAAACCAAGCGACGTACCACTTGTTTCATTTGGAGGAGGAGGGGAGGCCAAATGATGGCCTTGAGATGAACAATTCATTTCCCGACGAGTAAATCCTATCCATTTCTATGATCGGGATGTCATGGTTCACTGACTTAGCCAATTATCTTGTGGGTGGCATTGTACCGAATGAGTTCTCTTCAAACCAAAGGAAGAAGATCAAACGGTATTACCTTGACTATTATTGGGATGATCCCTATCTCTTCCGGATTTGTACCAATGGTGTGATTCGACGATGTGTACCGGAGGAAGAACAATTGGGAATTCTTGAGGCTTTCCACTCTTCACCATATGGTGGTAACCATGGTGGAGCGAGAACGAAAAGGTGCTGAGTTTTTGATTCTATTGGCCTACTCTTTACAAGGACGCTAGCGATCTCGTCAAGCGTTCTGATGAATGTCAAAGGGCCAGCGGGATTTCCAAGAAAAATGAGATGCCCCTAACCACCATCTTGGAGATTGACATTTTTGATGTGTGGGGCATTGATTTCATGGATCCGTTCGTGATCTCTTGTGGGAACACTTACATATTGGTAGTTATGGATTATGTGTCAAAATGAGCCGAAGTCATGGCTTTGCCTAACAATGAAGCTCGAAGTGTGGTGGCATTTTTGAAAAGAACATCTTCACAAGGTTTGGCACTCCAAGGGCCATTATTGGTGATGGGGGATCGCACTTCTGCAACAAAAATTTTGATACTTTACTCTCAAAGTATGGTATCACCCACAAAGTGTCGACCCCCTATCATCCTCAAGCAAGTGGACAAGTTGAAGTCTCTAACCAGGAGATCAAGAGAATTTTGTCAAAGACCGTGAATGCCAACCGGACGTATTGGTCGAAGGAACTTGATGATGCTCTTTGAGATTATAGGACGATTTACAAAACACCAATTGGTATGTCTCTGTATCGATTAGTGTTCGGGAAAGCATGTCACCTACTGGTGGAACTTGATCACAAGGCTATGTGGGAATTGAAGAAGCTTAACCTTGAGTGGGATGTCACCGCCAACTTAAGGGTCGCATAATTGAATGAGCTCGATGAATTTCGATTCCATGCATATTCAAGTTCGTCCTTGTACAAGGACAAGATGAAGTACCTTCATGACAAGTATATACGGAATAAAGATTTCAAAGAGGGCGATCTTGTGCTATTTTCCAATTCTCGATTGCGAATGTTTCCTGGAAAGTTTAAATCCAAGTGGAGTGGCCCATTTGAAGTTGTGCATGTGACACCCTTTGGTGCATTATACTTGAAGAATAAAAATGATGAAGTGTTTAGAGTCAATGGTCACCGGGTGAAACATTATCTTGGCAAGGTTGATGATGTCCACGTTATGGCGTTGCTTCATTTCAAGTGATTGATGATAACTTGCGTCGTGCCGCGACGTTAAATCAGGCGCTTCTTGGGAGGCAGCCCATGTTTCTTTTCATTTTTTTCATTTTTCTTCTTTTTAAATTGGTTTTTTATTGAGCTAACCGGTTTTGAAGTGAATTGCAGGAATGAGGGACAATCTAGAAAAATTAGCCAAGTGTGGAACTTATGCAGACCGCAAAAAAATTGTGCGGACTGCACAAAATTGTTTGCAACCTCAGAGAAGGGTCTCCGGCCGCACAATTCCTTGTGCACGCAGAACTGGGTACCCAAATTCACCAACTCTCTGAAGTTTAGTTTTGCAGGAAAATGGCCGAAATGCGGCTTCATGTATTGTCGTGCGAACCGCAAAGCTCCATTCATGTACAGGTTAGGAGTGCAGACCGCACTCAATATTGTGCGTTCTCACTCAGGTGAGATTTTTACCGACTTTGCTAGGGTATAAATAGGGCTTTTCACCACTATTCACACTTTACGCTCTCTGAACTCCCTAGCCCTAGAAAACACAATGCAATCCGAAAATTGCTCACAAATCTCACTCAATTCATCAAGCTAGATTCTTACCTGCATCATTCACTACTGGTATGTTAAATTCATGTACATTTTGTTCATTTTTCTCAATTTTTGTTTTTGTCTTCTTTGATTAGTTTAGTTAAATTTAGGCCTAAAAATGTCAAATGTGCTTAATTTGTGCTTCAAAATAATGTAAGTAGTTTCATACATGTTCATTAGGTACTGGGTAGACCACTAATTTTGTCAATTTGTGCACACCACGCTTAATTTGTGAAAAAATTGCAAGAACCCTAAGCTTAGGGCCGACACTGTTTGAATTGTACGGCCGCACACATTTTTGTGCAGACGTCCGCACAGCTAGAAATAGGGAATTTGTTGTGTTTGAAATGTGCGAACCGAACTCAAAATTTTGCGGTCTGCATAAAAAGTGTGTGGCCGCATAAAAATGTGTGCGACCGCACTCTAAAACTTCAAAGAATCAGAACTTTCAGGTTTGGACTTGTACGGTCGCACTCAAAATTATGCGTTCCGCACTTGAGGATGTGCGGCCGCACTCACAGTTGTTCGGTCCACACTCCAGTGTTTGCGTCCGCACTTAAAAAATTATGCGGTCTGCACTAGGCTGTCTGCAGCCGCACTCAGAATTGTGCGGTCTGCACTGTCTCTTTGATGACTGATTGTCTGCAACTATTTTACTTGCTTTGAATTCAATTGACAAATGTAACTTGTATTGCATCCAATTGTTAGATCACATGGTAGAGGCGATACATCAAAGGGGAGAGGTGACTCCTCCCAAGGCAGGGGTAAAGGCACTCATCTCTGGGAGTGCAATCAAAACCTATTGCCAAGAAGCCGACCACAGGTAGAGGAA
Organism: Nicotiana knightiana; assembly: GCA_005239525.1. NCBI lineage: Eukaryota > Viridiplantae > Streptophyta > Magnoliopsida > Solanales > Solanaceae > Nicotiana > Nicotiana knightiana. The sequence goes on from ML375065.1 coordinate 127,818, forward strand.
GGACCACAAAGCCCTCGAAATCCAGCTCTTATGAACCATCAAGAGAAGCCTCTGATGGTCAGTCTATGGAGGTCCATCATGAGCCCCAAATTCAACCACCTCAACCCACTGGGCGCTATCAATTGCGCAGTGAGCCTACAGACAGTTCTTCTATTGATTCTAATGCGGGAAGCCGGGATTCCGAGCCTTCCTATTCACTTACTCCTCTAGAACCTATTGGTGTCGATGATGATGATGTACCAGATGACAGTAGAGTGGGAGATACTCAAGTGGGTGGTCTTGAGAGGACAAAGAAGAGGGAAATGTGGGAAGGTAGATTTGTCAGCTTGTCAGCATTTAACAGATTCCGGGAGTTGTGGCCCATGAGGTCGCTCACACGTGATCGATAATTCTTGATGAAGGATTTGGATGTTCATATTCTGAATGTCCTTAGACAGTTCCAGGAGTGCAAGGTATGGAAGTGGTTCACTCACCCGGTCTTGGATGCAAATGAGTACTTGGTCAGGGAGTTCTATGCAAATGTAGCTCACACCAGAAGGGGACAAAAGTGATGAAAGCGAGAAATTTGAAAGTACGTTTCGATGTTGTCTCTTTGAATGCTTATGCGGGTTTTGAGCAAGTGGAGGCAGTCCAGTACTTAGAGAAGTTAGCTCTAGGTGAAGCAGCTTGCCCTTGGCTAGCCTAGATTTTAGCTGCCCGAGGACCATGACCACCATGGATTACAGCAGAAGTTCCTATCCTCTGGGCCACCCTCAATTTCGAAGATAAAGGGTGGAAAACCTCTGTGTGTAGCAGGATTGATCCGATCTTGAATGAGAACAACCTCCCACTTCTCCGAGCAGTTCTGGTGGCTTCTATTATGGCGGGGTACCCGATCAATGTGGGTGCCATCATGTCAACCAAAATCACATTGGAGGTCTAAAAAGGTGAAAAGTCCTACCCCTACCCGAACGCCCTCACAGATTACTTCAATGATGCAAAGGTAGATCCAAGGCCATATGACACAAAGGTAAAAGCTAAGAGGCCTTTTTCATGGTATCACTTGCAGGATGCGGACAACCCAAAGCTCAAGGGTAAGGACACTACCACCGTTGGTCAATCTAACGAGCCATCGGTGGTAGGTTCAGAGGCTACTGTTGAGCCATCTATAGATGCCATGCCTTCTACAGCAATCGGACCTTCCAATGGGACAGCCTCCATGCCACCACCTTCATCCTCTAGTCCACCAAGTTCAGTTCCAGTTCCAACCTCATCCACCTATCCTCTCACTGCGTTGCGATCTCCGAAACTTTGGCGAGCCTCAACAACTGGATGCAGAAAGCCACTTCTAAGCTGTCTGGCATATCTAGTACTGTTGCTGCACAATCCTCTACTCCAGTAGTGTCACAGGTACCTCTGTCAGTGGAGGAAACATTGAAGAAGATTCTGGAAAACCAGAAGACTATCATGGACACTCTAGTAGCTCAGGGGGTGCCATTGAGGAGTTGGCCAAGCAAGTGAAGAAGATGAGAAAGTCCCAGGCTTCGAACAAAGTTGTGGAGAGTTTGAGACAGGAGGTGAAGAAGTTAGCAGCAGCAGGTGATTTGCCCTTTGATCTGCTGATGGAGACAGGTCCATCAGTACCAGCTGACCCAGCAGCACCATCAGCAGAGGCACTATCAGCAGAGGCATCAGCTGGCCAGTTTGACGAGCAAAATCACACTGCCCCCACTGTTTGAGGAGATGTTTCAGCTACTCACAACCCTGTTGTCCCTCAGCCCGGAGATGATGACATACAATTAGAGGAGCCGAGGGTGGTGATGCTGCCAGTAACCCCAAGACAACATAGGGAGTTTTCTTCACTCTCTACCCTATTATGTTTTTATTTTTCTAAGCATTAAGGACAATGCTTCTTCTTTTTCTGGGGGGTGGTCTATTTTGATATTTTGGATGATTTGGATGAGTGTTGATGACATTTGATTACATTTGGGTCTGTAATAACTTTAATACTCTTTTTATTTTTCCTTTATCTTTATTTTCTGCCTCATTATGTATATATTCATCCCTCTTGTATATATTTTCCCTTACTTTCAGTAGTTTATTTCATAGCTTCTTCATTTTGCTTTCTTAATAGTATAGCTTCTTAATTACTTTATTAGCTTCTTGTTGATTTGTTAGCTTCTTTTTGTGTTGTAGTGAATAATCAGCCTTTGGTTTTCTTAATGCCATGGTTCCTTTCCAAAGGTGGGTCTTGTGTGAATCGGGTGGCTCTTCCCAACGATAGATGGCATGACAACCTTCTTAAGTTATTGAGTCAACTTTTGATGTTGAGGTAGAAACAAGTAGTGTTAATGAATAAATAAGGGTCGAATATGATTCACTTGGTACCAACACACTTAACTATGCGCTTATGATTAAAAATAAGTTTTTGTAAAGAAATAGCTCTAGTTAGTGACCTTGTGACTCTTGTGTTGACTTAGGCAATCATCGGGTGGTTTAGTTGAACCATTAGAGATTTTCAATCTTGAAGCCGGTTGTTGTGGGCCCTCGACTCATTTCTCTTTAACAATCCGAGTGTGTGAGAGGTGAGGTATTTTTTTACAAGTCCAAGTACCCGTGCGAATGGTCTAGAATTGCCCCGAATGTGTCTCTGGGTGAAATTCTAAGTTAGCTTGGCTTGATAAGTGATTGTAGGCTCTCCTTGGCCCGTTTTGAAACCTTATATGGCCCACCAATGATATCATCCTTAGTAAACCCTTTTGAACCTAAAGCCTTTTTATTCGATAACGATATTACAAGCCTTTAACCGTTTTCTAGTGACTCTCTCTTGGCACCCGACTTTTCTTTAGCACTCATGTGACTCAAATGGAAAAAGCATAAGTTTGGGGGAGAGACGAGGAGTTTAAAGATGGTTTCAAAGCACAAAAAAAATGAAGAAGAGGAAAAGGCAAAGAAAAAGAAAGGAAGAACAAAGAAAAACACAAAAAGAAAGTGAATAATGTGAAAGAGTTGAAAAGATGCAAAAGAAAGCAAAAGTGCAAAAGCATGGAGAAAGCAAATAAGGAGATTGTGAATAGCATGTCAAAGAAAGAGTGATATTAAGTCTCTCTAATCCCTCTAAGGGAAACGAAAATGACTCAAAGAATCGACAAAGTATGAGCAAACAAGAGAATATGAAGTGCTAAAAGAAAGATGAACCGATTCCAATCTGATACTTTCCTCCTTAGTCCAAAAGCCTTCATTACATGTCGAAAAATCCCTACGTGATTTCAAGTCGAGCGATCTTACATTAGTGGTGATCTACTTGAGGGGCAAGCATATGGTACTTAGAGTTGGGCTTGTGACATTCTTTTGAGAGTGATGAGCGAGTCTTTTTCGAGTCATTGTTTTGAATTCTTCATTCATGAGTGAGATGAGCTTCCGGAGAGTATAGGAGGAGGAGTTTGGGATCCACAGCGACTTGCATGAAAGTGTGAGCTTCCTTGATGAACAAAGTCAACCCTTGATTCTCAAGTGTCACATTAGAGTCATTTGTGCTTCAACATTCAAATCATAGGCTTGTTAATGATTCATAAGCGTGTGGGTAATTATTGGAACCAATTGATTTTTCTTCAACCCAACTTAGGCCATCTGAAATATCCATTTTTCTAGTGGAGGTGGAAATTGTCTTAATTGCTTGAGGACAAACAAAAGCTTAAGTTTGGGGGAGTTGATAAGTAGGGATTTTGACCGCTTATTTGATCTCTTTTACTTGTATTTTAGATTTAAAAAAATGCTTAAAGTTACTTCCGAGAACTAATGAAATGGGCTTTCTTGCAGGAATATTAGGAAACGAGCCAAAAAAGTGAAAACCAACTCGAAAAGGAGTCAAAATTGGACAAGGACCAAAATAATGCAAAAAGGCCTACAGTGCGGACCGCATAATACTATGTGCGGCCGCAAACAATGAAAGAGCACTGTTAGATTTCCTTCAGAGAATGCGGACCACACAATTATTATACGGCCGCAGAGGAGGAGATTCAGAGAGTTGATTTTAGGCAATCTGAGGATATGCAGACGGCACTATCATTGTGCGTCCGCAAGAGCCAAAGTACGGTCGCACTTACAAATGTGAGGTCCACAGAAGAAGGTCCAAATCCCAGCCAAATTCAATTGCGCTGGCGCACTCAGAAATGTGTGATCCGCACAATTAGATGAAGTGTTCCCGCATCCCATTTTTATACGAATGCAAAAAGCTCAGTTGACAAGTCAAGATCAAAATGCGGACCGCACACAGAATTGTGCGCCGCACAACCTTCGCAGGGGTATTTTTGTCAGATATTTTCAGTTTAGTATATATAAAACTTTTTGTCATTTTTAAGTTAGGTTGTATCAGTGTAGAGCACCTGAGCTGTTTTTATTTACTGTATTGAGTAATATTGTATTAGATTAGCTTCTAAATATTAGATTTTCTTTCCATAATCAATTATTATGCATTCTATCTTAATTTCTTCTTTTATTTCTTCATTTTCTATGAGTAGCTAAACCCTTAGCTCGGGTTGTGACCCAACCCTAGTATGGATACTTAATGGGTTATTGATTTTAGGACTTATTTATGATTGGGTATATGATGTTTAGTCATGTTCTTGCTTGAATTCTAGAATTAATGGTTGTAAAATATTGATTCATGCATATTTGACTTAGCCTCTACTTGAGAAAGAGAGACTAAGTCTAGGAAAATTTGGCTAACTAGGAATTGGGGTGAACTCAAGAAATTGATAGTCCCAATTAAAGAATTGAACCTAGATATAGTAAGACCCTACTATAGTATTTATCACTTGCTTTGTGAAATACCCATTTGGACTTGAGAAACCCATATCGGGAAAAATCACTCAAACTACCGAGAGGTATAGAGTGAGTAATTAAGTATGATTGCTATATTGTATCCCGATCAAGCAAACATGTCCTAAAGCTCTAAATCCGCTAGGTAACTAACTAGGCGGAAGTCGCAACCCTAGACTTTTTATCATTTGAAAAACAACCAAAAGCAAAAATATTGTCTCCTAGTTTTACAATTGAAATCAATAGCTTAAAGTAGAAGTAAAACAACAATCAAGAATGTGGAAGTGTAATTTAGGGCATATCATACATTCACACTAGGTGTGTACCTAATCCAAACTCTAACTCCCTGAGGATTCGACCCCGACTTACGTTGGGTTTTTATTATTGCTTCGACCACCTCACTACCTATATTTGTGGTGTGAGTTTGGGCAAGATCAGTCGGCCCTGCCTTCATCCTTTCTTCTCTGTTACGTGCCATGTCATATCTGTGTGTACAAGAGAGTAGGGGCTTTAAATTATTATTTTTTTGAAGTGGGCTAGCTATAGATCTAGAAGAAATTAAAATTTTAACCAGGAAATTCCCATAGACGGCGCCAAATTGTTTGACCAAAAACGGTAACCTTTGATTAAACTAATTAATTTTATGTAATGAGGGGCTAAATATATTTAATGATAATAACTTCATATCTATAATCGATCAATACAAATAACGTAGAGCAGTGTTGAGAGAAGAATAAATGCAGTGTACATTCAATGTTTCAAGATCATTAATGATGGGGGAATATAAAGCAATAAATAACAATAAACGATATTAAAGTAAATAAGGAGAATGATTCACCCAATATTGAATGAGGTGAATGATTCCTCTTCCTGACAACAATGAATGATAGACAAATATTAGAATATTGGGACCCTTCTCGGATCTGATGGAAAAAGTGTCGAATAATAGACAATCGAATCTTTTTAAAAAGATAGTGCTTGTATTTTATCTAGAGAGAAAATTTGTTTTTCAAAGAATGTTCTTATCATAGAATATCACAGAGATCATATTATAAAACTAGTCGCTACTGCTGCTTTTGATACTTGACCTCGGTCATGATTCACTGCTCAGCTGTAAGTCCTACTGGTTACTAGTCGACCTTGGACAAATTACTTTTTGTAATGTCACTTCGTGCCGAATATCCTTGAGGCAGATTTTAACCCATACATTACGAGTACATTGGGTCGGTTGTACTCATACTACACTTCTGCAGTTCTTGTGCAGATTTTGAAGTTAGTACCAGCGGAGTCCCGAGAGGTACTTAGCAGCTATAAGTCAGTGATTCAAGGTAGAGTTGCATTCCTTTCGCCGACCCTAGAGTGATTTCCTATTTTTTGTATTGTTTCCTTTTATTTCGGACAATGATGTATTATTTTTTAACCTTGTATTTAGCTGGATCTAGACACTCATGTACTTGTGACACCAAAATTTTGGGATGGTTTATGTTATGTCATTGATCAGTTATTAGATTTCTCCTCCTTTTCTGTTACACTATCTATTTATGTTGGCTTACTTAACATTCAGTGTTAGGTGTCATCACAATTCCGCAATTGAAATTTTGGGTCGTGACAATCGTACCAAAAACACCAACTGTGCTTCGTTTGGGAAAAGAAAGTTCAACTTCGAACTTCTCACAAATTCTTAACACGGCGTACTACGCTCTATATTAAATTATTCATTTTTATTTGTATTAAAATACTCTTTTTATTTCGAAACGTTTTGAATTGCTTAACATATTTCATTAATACGTAATATTATTTCGTATAGATTTCAAAAATTCAAATTAAAAATCATTTAGTTATACATTGATATTATATTTTCTTTATCAAATGACCTTTTAATCATTATTTTTCATGTTTCTTCTATTACCATTAATGTAACCATTCTCTTAAAACATAAACTAAAAATGTAGAAAGAGACTTTAATTTTGCTGAAAATAAAGTGTAATACCAAAAAAATGATCCTAAAGAGTTCTTTCGTATTTAATTTATTGATCTCTTTGTGTTATTTCTTATTGATCTCTCATTCTCTTGTGAAAAAGAATTATATAAGTAAAATAATATTTACAGTAAACTACAAGATCAAATCTCTCTATCTAAGAGACCCTAAAAAGAGTAAAAATGTGCTATTACCTTAATTTTAAAATAAGATATCTATTTTGCCAAAGCATTATCCATCAGAACAGCTAGTGGGGAAAGGGAAAGCAACATCAATCATCCAAAAAATTAGGGTCCAATCAAGAATTTTATTTTGTCCAGAAAAAACGACTCGAACCAATGGTGGTCCAAAGGTTTTTGGATTAAACCTAAGAGAAAATGTTTTTGAATTATTTCGTCTGAAAATGTTTTCAGAAATGTACTTCTACAATTTTTGAACTCCAACAATAAAGGTCGAGTACAACTGAAAACATCTTTTGAAATGAATTATAAACCTCATAAGTTCAAAAAAATTAGAAATAATTTTATCGATTTGACTGTAAATATCATTTCACATGGCTTTGTAAAACAACCTTTGTAACGCCATGCATGTACGTACGCATGGGACAGGTGTGCGACCTTCAAGGGTTGTCGGGAGAATGATCCTTCCATTCTTAATTAGAGGTCTCGGATTCAAATTTTAAATATAAAATTCTTTTTTATATCGAGCGTTTCCCAATCCAATGAGTCTTATGCTAGCCGAATCTAAATTAATCGGGGGCTTAGCAGAGGCGGACCTATGTTGAGGATTGAGGGGTCACAAGACCTCGTTAGCCTCGGCAAAAATCCTGTATATAGTATCTTTTATATATTTGTACAGATAGCTGAGACCCCTTAAATATTTTACTTGTGTCCCTGTCACAAAAAAGTTGACGGATGAAATAGTTATATGGGGCGCTTTAGGTTCCTTCTTTGCTGGACGATGAGGGTTCAAAACCCATATACATCTTTTTCTCCCCCTTTCTATTTTGTACTCTTTGAATGAAATGTATTAAACTTTATTTATTTACTTTTATATTTTGTTGAATTCAATCATAGTTTAGTATTCATATATAATAATTAACTTAATTAATTTTATTCTTTTTCAAATTCTTTCTTTAAAATTAAAAGCCTCAAATTGCAACTTATCACTTCACAAATAGAAAATACAAATCTTTTTGCCACAACCTTCTTCAACAATCACTTTGACAAAGTAGCGGATATACGTCAACTCTGACTCCGCAATGGCAACTAAGAGTTTGAGACTCTTCTTTAGTTCTTTGAATATTAATACGCCCTTAGCCTTGATTTCTTTAGTAAGTTTTTGATAATTTTTAAACACCCTTTTGATCACCTCCCTTTGTTATATGAGGAAAAAATTATAAATTTTAAAGTTTGAAACGTTTAAATCAAATACCTTTCCTTTCTGTAACACCTATTTTCCGAAAAATCTCTCTCTATTTTGTTCGGCGCTTTCTCTTTCTTTAGAATTTTTTTTTATTCATACTTGGATGATAAGTCACTATAATCATTAAGATTTCAAATAATTGCACGCCAAATTTTATTGCTAGCAGTTAGCATATAATGGTGCTCCTGTTATGCTTAAATTCTGGATTCGTCTCTGGGGCTTAGGACCGATATAAATACCGGACATCCGATGAGAAAGTGAAAAAAAAAAAAAAGGGACAGGTGAGTGAATTGAATGCAAAATGATCCTTATTGTACTGCCTATGGCAACAATTCAACGGAGCTCGATAGTGAATAGGGCAGCTCACTTGTATTCTTACTCTTAGGTACGCTAACCATTTATGGGGTTCAATTACTACCTTGTACTTGATTTTTATTTGGTTAATTTCAAAATCACCCCCACGATTTGAGGGTCTAGACATATTTACACCATCTGAAATTGACGTATCAATTTTGGGTGTCGGAATTTCACTTTTCGCAAGAGTTGTATTTCCTAAGAAATTAATACATAATTCAGTGATTATATTAATACAACAACAATAACAATAATCGGGAAAATTCTGCAAGTGAGTCTGTCAAGGGTAAAATGTACGCAGACCTTACTCCTATCTAATGAAGGTAGAGAGATTCTTTTAGTAAGACTCTCGGTTCAAAAGCAGTGAAAATGAAGTAATAAACACACAATAACAACAACCAAGTAATTAGACCTGAGCACAAATGGAGATACGTGCAACAATATATATCTAAGAATACTAAGAATACGAATAGATTTAGTCTTGTTGGAAATAATGACACAATGCGAAATAGGAAGGGCCTCCCTCTACCCTTCCTCTGACTTACCATGGTCAACCTCTCACACCTCCTAAATAGGGTATTAGTGTCTCTCCTTTTCACATGTCCGAACCATCTCAGCCTCGATTCCCGCAATTTACTCGTTACTAATCCTATCTCTCCTGGTATGTCTACACATTCATCTCAACATTCTTATTTCCGCTACTTTTCACTTCTGAACCGGACCCTTTTTGTAACTTTTCTAACATAAAGTATAAAGTTCAATTACCTTATCGACATATAAATTATCTATATCTATATCTATATTTACTATATTAAAAGCACGAAGGACCTTAGCGAAATGTCGTTCACCTTTTTTACCCTTTTAAAATAGAGTTCACACTAGATAAAATAGTCATTTATTATTTTCCTAATTTTTTGGAATAACTATTTAATTACTTTCTTCATATTTAGGATTAGTCATTTAATTTTTTTCTAATATTTAAAAATTTAATTTTTCAATTCCTTTTAGTTTTAGACTTCTTACGCTTTTTAACTCACACAAAAAAAGTTTCCACCAACGCAACGCTTTCAATGATTTTTGTAGTCCTATACATGAGTTTAGGTAGAGCTGATGTCTTTTGAATAGAAGTCTTTCCGCACCCAAATTTAACTATAAACGATTTCAATGTCATCTTAATTTACTAAGAATTAAGGGTGCATATAGGTTGGGTTGGTTCGAATTTTTTAATTATCAAATCAAATCATTTGTATCGGGTTATTAAAAATATCAAACCAAACCAATAAAAGCAGGGTTTTTTAATCTCGATTTTCCTCGGGTTTTTTCGGATTTTTCGGGGTTTTTTCATAAAGTCTTCATAGCACAAAATGTAAAACTTGTGCTCCGTATATTTCTTTAATCTTAGTAAGACAGAACTATATAAGATGTTTTCAATAAAATAACATAAATATAAGATGAGTCATGGCATTGTACTAAAATATTCAACAATAAAGATAATAAAATCGCATAAAATAAATATTATTAATAAACCATAATGTAAACAAACATAATTTAAAATTATGACTAATAAGTACAGAGGCGGATCCAGGATCTAAACCTTATGGGTTCAACTTTTAAAACTTTTAGCATGGAACCCATTATAATTTGAAAGTTATGGGTTCATCTCTACTATTTTTGTAATTTTAATGAATTTTTACATATAAATTTTTACTCCGCGTCGAAAGTTATGGGTTCAATTGAACCAGCAAAGTATATGATAGATTCGCCCATGAATAAGTATTATATTTACATGATTAACCACAAAAAGAAAAATAAGTTATACATTTTATCTAAACAATGGGAAAACTAAAAAAATAGATATCCAACACTATTTTCATTCATAGTACAATCGAATTGAATATTTTTAATTAGCATTAGTATTGATTTGATTTTTGTTTAAGATCTATTTGAGTTACTAACATTTATGTACTATAAAACTTATTGGAGCATCCAAAAATTATAAGTCCAAGCTTGAAATAATACGTTAAAAGATAAAACTATGAAAAGTTTAAGAAATATTTATAAACTACACACTATCATAAATATTTTTATGCATTAAATATATTTAAAACTTCAATACATATAATGTCGGGTTGGGTTGGTTCGGTTTGACTTTTTTTAGTTAAAACCAAACCAAACCAAATATAGTCGGGTTTTTTTTCTCAACACCAAACCAAATCAAACAAAACCATAATCGAATTTTTTTTCTCAGTTTGACTCGGATTATCGGGTTGGTTCGATTTGTCGGTTTCATTTGTACACTCCTACTAAGAATAAGTAAGGGCGTAGCTATTATGTTTAATTGGTGGAATTATTCGTTGTCATAGAATTATAACCAATTAGTTTTTTATAAAATAATTATTTTAGTAAAACTAAGAAAGAAAAATAGAGAAAGATGTGAAAAATTGTATTTGATTGTTCGGTATACAGTAGTATGCCCATTATCATTTAATATTGCACTCTTTCTATAAATTATGTATCAAAATATCATTATACTCTTTAACTCAATATCATATTCTAGAAATACTTTCGAAAAAATACTTTATAATTCCATATAAGGTATATATAATTTAATAATATTTATATAATTTTTTTGAAGTTTTATACTTATTGATGTGGGTTACAGACACACAATATATTACTTAATTCTTTCTCTAATATGACGTTATTTTCTTAATTTTAGGACTTCAAAATCACGTTTTAGGTTTAAGGCTTAAAAAAATATTGCAAATTTATATTAGGACTTCCAAGGCACATCACATTTTTAGGTTTTAAATATTCTTTTAAGTTTAGGAGTCCTTTTCTATTAATATAATAAAATTGTTATAATTTATTATTTCCAATATGCGAATTATCATCAAATAATGTATTAGAAGGAATTAAGATTTAAAGTCACACAAATTCCTTTATTTTTCCAGTTTAGTGGATTTTTTCATCAAAAGAAATTACAAAGATTAAAAAAATATATATATTACAAAGAGGAAAAAAAAAAGGAAAAGAAAGAAAAGATTGATTGAAAAGGATGTTTCATAACTAAAAAAAAAATATTTAAAGGAAACATTCAAATTCACATTAGGAAAGTTGTGATAGGTGTCTATTTTTATACTAATAAATTTTTTATAAAGTTTCCTTTTAGGTCTAGGATCTTTTTTTTTTTTGTAACAAAATGTGAAAGTTTCGAACATGTTTTAGCATTTTCATAAAATTAATAAATGTGGGTAAAATATTTTTGAATATGATAACCAATATAGAATTAATATCCATACAATGAACGTACACAAGTACTTATGTAGAGTTGAACAATGATATTTTAGCATTTCAATTAAAGCTACTCCGATGATATTTTTGTACAATGAAGCAAGCACTAGAACAAATTAAAGGAAGAACCAACGGATTGGATCAAACTATTAAACATGATTTACACAATTACTTATTGTTTAAGAATTTATAATTCTTTGTTAATCTTTATATTATAATGCAAACACATCTTTTGAATAATATATTTATTATTTTTAAAAATTTATTCACTAATACGTCGAACATGTGCAACGTGCGTATACTAAAATTAGTACTTAAATAATTGTGTGACCGTTTAATGATAAAGTTTAACGTGAAATTAACTAGTTTGCATACAAGAATTGGGTCCACTTAAATTGGTGAAAATGCAATTCATTGTCAAACGGATCCAATATTTTCTTTGCTTTTATTTTAAGAAGTGATCACCCAGAGGAAAGAATGGAAAAGACATATGATTTATTTTCTTATTTTTGAATTTCATATCCTCATTCTGAAATTATTTTTCTTCCTACCAAAAACATAATCTTGAAATAATGAGGTACGGGGAGGATGCATCACATCAGAGTCAGCAAGATACTAAGGAGTCGTTTGGTAAAATGTATTAGAGGACAATAATATAGGTATTATTATTTTTTATTTGATAGTGTTTTTTAACTTATGTACAACTAATATATATCACACCGTGAAATTAGTAATACCATGATATTTAATACATGAATAAGTATGTATACAACCCAAGCAATACATATTATTTTTATACACCAAATCAAATAATGGATAAAAATAATTTCAACATAATTAATTCTTACATTACTAATCTCAGCATTACAAATGTACCTTATTCAATATTATTTTTATATACCCTGCCAAACGACCCCTAAGTTCTTTAGCATAAGTCAATTTTAATCCTTTAATGTGATTGGACTGTTCATTATCGGTTTCTGAACCAAAGGCAAAAGATGGATAAAACTCTTCTTATCCATTTTCTTTTACTTATTTAAGAAAAGAAAATTCTTTTTCATGTGGAGATGTCTGGAGGCTAGAGATGTACATGTTGTCACGTTAGGTTGATTAAGGACATGTATGATGGAGTAAAGATCCGAGTGAGGATGGTAGGTGGGGACTCGGACCATTTTTCAGTGATGATGGGGTTGCATCAGGGGTCGGACTCAGCCATTGTTTGTTTGCTCTGTTATGGATCTACTGACGCGCCACATCAAAGGGAAGGTGCTGTGGTGCATGCTATTTGCAGATGATATTATATTGACTGACGAGACGCGAGATGGTGTGAACGCGCAATTAGATGTATGGAGGCAGACCCTAGAATCTAAAGGTTTCAAGTTGAGCTGGACCAAGACAGAATACTTGGACTGTAAGTTTAGTGGCGAAACTCAAGGAGGGGAAGGGGAGGTGAGGCTGGACTCGCAGGTCATCCCTAGGAGAGGAGTTTTAAGTACCTTGGGTCTATTATTCAAGGGGATAGGGAGATTGATGAAGATGTCACACATCGTATTGGGGCGGGACGGATGAAATGGAAACTCGCTTCCGGTATTTTGTGTGACAAAAAGGTGCCACCAAAACTTAAGAGTAAGTTCTACAGAGTCGTAGTCAGACCAACGATGTTGTATGTGGTTGAGTGTTGGCCAGTCAAGATCCCTCATGTCCAGAAGATGAAGGTAGTAGAGATGAGGATGTTGAGATGGATGTGCGGGCACACCAAATTAGATAGGATAAAAAATGAGGTTATTCGTGACAAGGTGTGTGTGGCCCCTATTGAGGACAAGATGTGAAAAGCACGACTTAGGTAGTTTGGTCATGTGAGGAGGAGGAGGAGGAGGAGCACAGTCGCTCCGGTGAGTAGGTGTGAGAGGTTGACATTGGAGGGCCTACAGAGAGGTAAAGGTAGGCCAAAGAAGAGGTGGGAAAAGGTGATTAGGCAAGACATGGCGCAGCTTCAGCTGACCGAGGACATGACCCTTGATAGGAAGGTATGGGGGTCGAGGATTAGGGTAGTAGAGTAGGTAGTCTAGACTGTTTATAACAGTAGTATTGGCACGCAATCTCGCTTTCTATTAGTGGTAGGTTTTATGACTAACCGTTGTTTCTTCCATTGTTGATCACCTTACTATCTGGTTGTTTTTATTCTGCCCATATATGGCTTTTTAGTACTGTCCCTTCTTGTCTATATTTTCATCAATGTGGTGCTTATGTTTTCCTAAGCCGGGGGTCTATTGGAAACAGTCCCTCTATCCTCACAAGGTAGGAGTAAGATTTGTGTACACACTACTCTCTCTAAACCCTACGGCGTGGATATTACTCGGCATATTATTGTTGTTTTTCATTTCTTTCTTTTATTTCTTGAGATCGTACCCTGAGGACCTTGATATTTGGACCAGATTCGTGCACACAAAAGGATATTTGTCTTGGCAAGTCGTTTTCCTCATCTATGACTTTTCAGTAATGTTAGCGTGGTTTCAGTTGATATTTTCTTTCTTTGTATCAAAAGCAAAAGTAATTACAGGTCCTATGCTTTTTCTTTTTCAATTTTACTTAAAACAAGAGAGTTAGGAATAAAAGAAGAAGAAATATAAATATAAATATAAAAAGGAATGAAAAGGTTTTTTGAAATAAAATTGACACAGAGCAAGCAAGGATTGATGCGTACGACCGAGCACTTTCTTTTTTTAAATTAAAATTGATCGAAAAAGAATAATAATATCACTCAAAAGTTATTTGGAAGGGCACGATACGACCCCCAAAAACTTTAAGGTCGTATATATGATTTGTTTTTCTGAAAGAAAATACACAATAAACCGATCGATATTGCCTGGAAAAATAATACCGCAAGGTAAACATGAACTTGAGATAGCAACTAAGACTTTACCACAATATTGTATACGGTAAAAATTGAGGATATGCGATTTTACGGGCTCGAGGGTATGTTTCGAGAGTGAGTCAATAAATAAGCAAGTTCGGGCTCGAAGGACATGAAAACTGAGGGATCGAGGTCAGGCTAAATCGACACCGCAGTAACAGAATCACGAGATATCCGCAATCGACCACTAATCTCGACGAGATTCTCGGAACTGGCAGAACTATTAACGGTTGTTGATATCAATCATGTATTTCACTTCCAAAATTAGAGTCATACCTTATTTAGGATTCCTCTACTATATAAAAAGGAACCCTGTTCACTTCTACACATTAGTATCATCATACACGAGTCATCACTTACGCTACTACTGAGAAATACAAACACTTTGCTCTTTTACTTACTCTTAATTTTTTGTTGTTCTTACTGTCCATTCTGTTCATATTGTTCGTGTTACTCTTATTGTCTGATCACGCTCAACTATGTCTATTAAAAGACTAAGCGGGCGTTGCAAATATAATCCGGATATTTTGCCCAGAGTCGAATCTCACAAGGAATTAACATATCAAATGTCGTCTTTAGATTACTAGATTCTCAATAGTCAACGTTCTCAAACGTTGTGTATATCACTTTGTGTTGTTTCTACTACTACAGCTGAACAGAAATAATAAACTTAAGATTAACTAACAATAAGATGTAAACAATTGGATTAAAGGTCTAAGGTTACGGTTTCCCCCGTTGGTGAACGTCCTTCTTGCATACTTCATATAGTTTTGATTTAGTTGTCTCTATCAATCATGAACACTCCAGCTACCATAAATCTCTCTCNTCTAATCCAACCTCTAAACCCTCGGTTATGACTTTCGTCTATACTGCTGGAGTGGTGTTGTTCAAACAACTACCTAAATATGCACTCTCTTTCAAGTAGATTCATAATAAATAGGCACAGCTAATTGAGGGCCCTTCAATCAACTACAACAAGAACGTAGTTGAACAAATAGAGATTAACAACCAACCAAAACTATATTAATATCACAATAAAGTTATCCCCCAACGGGTTCCACCAAAACCTTAGATTAGAAAAATTAATTACTCATAATAATGATAAAAACTACAAAAGAATTCATAAGCAAAGGTAAAAGCACAAAAGAATGAGATATGGATTGATGCCCGATTGCCTCCTTGCCTCTTGCCCTTGATTTTCTTGTTCTAAACTCTAAACCTTGATTCTTTACTCCTTTGGGCGAATTGAACCTTTTATAGGTTAAATGGATTGTCCCCGAACTTCCAAAAATACCCCTTTCGAATTATTTTTCCCGTCTGGACTAGCGCGGGCGCACTAGTCTCGCGCTAATGCCCGCGCTAGTTGAGTTTTACACTGCCTGGACGATCACTGGACTAGCGCGGGCGCGCTAAGGTCGCGCTACAGCCCACGCTAATGGGGTTCTTCACTGCCTCGTTAAACTGAACTAGCCTTCAAATCACCCCGAAATTGCCTGTTATTCTTCAAATTCGCCCGGATCACCGTCATAAGTCCTCAATAGCTTATTGTACTCCTGTGAAACACAAAAATCACCATTAGATCCAATTTATCATCATTTAACACACTTAAGACCGTGAAGCATCATTAAGTTAGAGTATGAATATACGCTAAACTATGTGAATTTAGCCTATTATCAACACCCCACACTTAAATCATTGCTAGTCCTCGAGCAATTCACTACATCCTACAAGGTTTCTTTGCATCAAACACTTCCCTACGGTGTAACACCACCACATTTTACAAGCATTAAACCTAGCAGTGTAACATCTATGCCTCAAGCGGCGACTCTCAAATGCCAAGCCATACTCTTACTTCCTCGAGATACTCTACAAGGAGGTCAAGACTTACCTCTTTTTCATAAATCATGTACCCTCACATCACACAATTGAGAGTAGTTCCACAAAAAAAAATATTAAGAACAAGCAGGAACTTTAGGTAGGAAGTATTCACTCACTCTCAAAAAGAACATTCATATGCCACAAAGATACACCATACGCTTGCTCGTAATGTAATACTCTACTAATCGAATCCATTCAGTCTAAGATCAATTAGGTCTTCATTTGGTTGTAGTGTAGGCTAAGGGACGGTTAGGATATCTTTAGATATAGTGACTAACCTCCCTAAGCACTTGTAATACAACTACTGTAGCTTTCATCCCATTCTTATTTTTGGCCAAAATTTCCACCACTCTTTTTAATATACCCCCAACATTTCATTAGGTGCATTTTTTTCTTCAACTCACCACCCATCAAGGACTGTATTTATTTATTGTCCTTCTTTCTTCCTGTATTTTTTTTTTCAGTGGTGTTCGTTCTTTTATGTTTCGCACCATCTTCCTATTTCGCCGATTCCACTCAAAAACCAGACCACCACCCTACACTTAGACTTTTACATGTTCTCTACAATTCAAGTTCTTATAGGAGGTACAGGGTTCAAACAGTCAAGCTATTCAAACAATTGGGTATGGTTTGTAATGTGGTTGCCAACAAAATAGGCTTATAAGCTCAAAGGGGTTAACTATGGTGAATTGCAATCAGGTGGATACATATTTATGTCTGGCTTTAACAAAGAAATGCCTATATCACTTCTAAGACTGAACAAACTATTATTTCGCTTTGCACACACACGGGGCAAGTTCTAGGTATCAAATGTGGACATAAAGTACAATGTAAAATACCTTACACACACATGGCACATAATTCACTCCAAATTGGTTCCTCAAGACACTCCATTGAGCATTCAAGTCTGTTACATATGCAAATTAAGGCATTCTACAAGAGTCAACCAATGAGCCTAAGCGTCACACTCTAGGTTCTTGGTGTTCGGGTGTAACACACCAAGGTATGTATTTTATCATTCAGATCCTTTCCCAAAAGAGTCCTAACAACTAAAAAAATAAAAAGACAACTAACTATACCCGGTTCAAGATAAACCCTTGGAAAAGAACCGTGGTCAAAAGAAAAACCAAGGGGGAGTTACTACACTACCTAAAAAAGAAAAAAATCTTTTTGGTGTTTTCTTTAGACTTAAATCCCTCAAGAAAATTGTCTAATAGATCCATCGTCGGGAAAAGTCCAATTTTTTCTATTTTTGTAAAAAAAAAAAAAATTATTCCATTAAACTAACACAACTAAAATAGCATAGAAAGTCACCCAGACAATCTCCTCATCCCATACTTAAAATTGTGTATTGTCCCCAATGCACACCCATACATACAAGAGGGTAAAATAAACTCCCTGGTAGGCCAAAGGCCGAAGCACTAGCATCTCATGGGGTACTCAGACTTCTCTCAGGCCTGGTCCTTCGTACGGGTACCTCACACTTAGTTCCAACTATCTGGTTTGTTGTTGCATCCTTCCAGTGGCTTTGCGTTCCATGCTCCTAAAAAAATCAAGAATCGACACTACAAAAAATAATATAATTAAAAAAAAACAAAAAAAACAAAAGAAAGCAGTAAAGCTGGGATACAAGCGCTTGATTTAACGTCGCAGCACGACATGAATCACTTTCTGCCTCCATTTCGAACTTATGAATTGGACCCCAAATTTTGATTCTGCTCTGTGATCATGCTCCTGGGGTAATAGAACGAACCTGACTGGCCCAATAAATAATGTAGTATTCTGCACTTCTTGGCCTTTGGATGAGATGTGTATTCCCGACTTTCTGGCATGAAGAATTCCAGAATGTAAGCATCTTGTTCCTTACTCCTTGACTCCTCAAGTGGCTCGGAAGACTCTATTTCCATATCATCATCCAAACAGAATGTGAAAAAGTGCTTGGAGTGTGGACCAATGCGCTCAACTACACAAACATTGGGATTGTCAACATCTTTAACACTAATGATACTAGAGTCAACTAAATATGTATCCTCAATATCTTTGGTTGAATCTAGTATCTCTTATATGACATCGACATCCTCAAAATCTAATTCGATTGATTGTTGGTGTTCTACTCTGGCCTTCTCCTCTAGCTCATCCTCGTATTTTTTTAAATCCTCCATTATAATGGCAATTTCTGCAGCCAATTCATACTCATATTGGCTACTATCCACAATGTCAACTTGTTGCGCTTTACAGGGTTCAATTACTTTATTCGCTTGAGCCTCCAAGTTGTGAATATTTGTCTATTGCCTTTGTACCCGCAGTTATATCTCATCATATTGTTCCGTAAGGCACTTTAGCATATCCTCGATCTCTTTCAGGTCCTCATACCTGGGTTCTTTGTTCCTATTAACTTCACAAGAAAAAGAAGAACCATCAAAGTAAGGGGTTGGGGGAAGATAAGAAATATAAGCACAATCATGAAAATGACCATCTTGACCACCACACATATCACACACATTCCACACATAAGATTGAGTTAGTGCACATAACTCGCTCTCGGAAATATTTTGATAATTTTGCCCAGGGTGGTTTCCTCCATAATATGCATAACGAGGACCAAAAGTAGAATTACCAACATCTAAACTCTCATAATTCCACGATGCCATATTTTTTTCAAATTAATAAATACAAATAAAATAAAGAAAATAAAAATCAAATACTAAAAAAAATCAAACTTGAAACTAGCAATAAGTACACCTACAGCTACACTTGATAATACCGTTAATTCCCCGGCAACAGCGCCAAAATTTGATCACGCTCAACTATGTCTATTAAAAGACTAAGAGGGCATGGCAAATATAATCCGGGTATTTTGCCCAGAGTCAGATCACACAGGGAATTAACGTATCAAATGTCGTCTTTAGATTACTAGATTCTTAATAGTCAACTTTCTCAAACGGTGTATATCACTTTGTGTTGTTTCTACTACTACAGCTGAACATAAATAATAAACTTAAGATTAACTAACAATAAGATGTAAACAATTGGATTAAAGGTCTAAGGTTATCGTTTCCCCCATTGGTGAACTTCCTTCTTGTATACTTCCTATAGTTTTAATTTAGTTGTCTCTATCAATCATGAACACTCCAGCTACCATAAATCTCTCTCAAGTAATTATGATAATTTACTAGACGCACTCTCTCAAGTTAACGCTAGCTAGATTGCATTAAGTTCACTTTAGATTGCACTCGAGTTATCGTTATCTCTAATCCAACATCTAAACCCTCGGTTAGGACTCTCGCATATACTCCGGGAGTGGTGTTGTTCAAACAACTACCTAAATATTCACTCTCTCTCAAGTAGATACATAATAAATAGGCACAGCTAATTGAGGGCCCTTCAATCAACTACAACAAGAACGTAGTTGAACAAATAGAGATTAACAACCAACCAAAACTATATTAATATCACAATAAAGTCATCCCCCAACGGGTTCCACCAAAACCTTAGATTAGAAAAGTTAGCTACTCATAATAATGATTAAAACTACAAAAGAATTCATAAGCAAAGGTAAAAGCACAAAAGAATGAGATATGGATTGATGCCCGATTGCCTCCTTGCCTCTTGCCCTTGATTTTCTTGTTCTAAACTCTAAACCTTGATTCTTTACTCCTTTGGGCGAATTGAACCTTTTATAGGTTAAATGGATTGTCCCCGAACTTCTAAAAGTACCCCTTTCGAATTATTTTTCCCGTCTGGACTAGCGCGGGCGCGCTACTCTCGCGCTAATGCCCGCGCTAGTTGAGTTTTACACTGCCTAGACGATCACTAGACTAGCCCGGGCGCACTAAGGTCGCGCTGCAACCCGCGCTAATGGGGTTCTTCACTGCCTCGTTAAACTGAACTAGCCTTCAAATCACCACGAAATTACCACATGGCCTGTTATTCTTCAAATTCGCCCAGATTACCGTCATAAGTCCTCAATAGCTTATTGCACTCCTGTGAAACACAAAAATTACCATTAGAGACAATTTATCATCATTTAACACACTTAATACCGTGAAGCATCATTAAGTTAGAGTATAAATATAAGCTAAACTATGTGAATTTAGCTTATTATCATTGTCCTTACTGTTCTTGGCACTTGATCTCGAGCCTAATCCAGATCGGGTCGTTAACTTGTAATTATACCGGTTTGATCCATTTTAATCATTTAATTCCTTTATTTATTTAGGTATTTATCAATTGGCATTGAATTAGATCACATATCCTTATAACCGCATTACAAGTTTAATTGTTACTCCTATTTTGAGGTAAATAGTTTGGAGCCACCGTGGGGCTAAGGATAATAGTGATCATTCAGTACTAGTCTGACTTATCACACTATTTTACACTTGTTTCTTGTCAAGAATTTCGTTTTCAGGATAAATCATGTCAAACTCAAAAAACACAGCTACTTATGGTGACAACGGTCTTGGACTCCACGGAGAGAACGAGAATATTATAGCTAGGAATCGAGGTGCCACAAGATGACCTCAGAGGAGCACCACCCGTCAACCCGGTCGATGTTGGTTCGCATATTGCTCTGAATGCGGACTTAGGCGGGGACCCCGATGAAAGCATACGCAGAGAGGGTTGAACTAATGGTCGAGGTACTCAGGGAAGAGGAGACGAAGGTGTCAGTCTCCAAGTTATATTTGAAATTTTGCAAACCCAACTGAACGCAATTGCTCAGTTGCAAAATCAGCACATGGCACCGAATGGGGTCGAACAAGAGGCTACTCACCGCACCGAGCCATTTTCTGAAAGATCAGGTGACAATACTTCGACAACTGACCCTGCTATAATGAGAATTCTTGAGGAGCTTACTAAGAGAATAGAGTCAGGAGAAAATAAAATCAAGGCTAACGACAAGAAGGTGGAAACCTATAATTCTCGAGTCGATCAGATTTCGGGGGCACCACCGATCTTAAAAGGAACGGACTCTAAAAAGCTTGTGCAAATACCATTCCCTCCAATGCGGCTCTTAAGCCCATACCAAAGAAGTTCAGGATGCCCGATATACCTGAATACAACGGGACCTCGAACCCCAATGAGAACGTTACCTCTTATACATGTGCCATAATAGGAAATGATTTGGAAGAAGATGAAATCGAGTCAGTATTGCTAAAGAAATTCGGAGAGACCCTATCGAAGGGAGTTGTGATTTGGTACCACAACTTGCCACCAATCTCCATCGATTCGTTCGCCATGTTGGCAGATTCATTTGTAAATGCACACGCTGGCCCTATAAAGGTTGCAACAAGAAAATCAGACATCTTCAAGGTGAAGCAGAGGAATAACGAGATGCTAAGAGAGTTTGTATCTCGATTCCAAATGGAGCGTATGGAGTTACCACCGGTTACCGACGATTGGGATGTTCAAGCTTTCACCAAGGGATTAAACGAGCGGAGTTCGATCGCATCGTGCCAGTTGAAGCAGAACTTAATAGAGTACCCGGTTGTGACTTGGGCAGATGTTCACAATCGATATCAGTCAAATATTAGGGTCGAGGACGACCAATTGGGAGCCCCATCAGGCTCAGTGCATCCTAACCGGTTGACAGGTAAGAACCAAAGAGATGTCGACAGAGAATCGAGGTCGAATAAAGATCGGTATCAGCCATATGTTTCAAATAGAAGGAATAACCATCCGGGACGTAATTCCGCCCGGAACGATCGGAGGGGTGACAGAACCATTAACTGTTATTGATATCAATCATGTATTTTACTTCCGAAATTAGAGACATACCTTATTTAGTATTCCTCTACGATATAAAGAGGAACCCTGTTCACTTTTATACATTATTATCATCATACACGAGTAATCACTTACGTTAGTACTGAGAAATACAAACACTCTGCTCTTTTACTTACTCTTAATTTCTTGTTGTTCTTAGTGTCCATTTTGTTCATAGTGTTCGTGTTACTCTTGTTGTCCTTACTGTTCTTGGCACTTGATCTCGAACCTAATCCAGATCGGGTCGATAACTTGCATTACACCGGTTTGATCCATATTTTAATCGTTTAATTCCTTTATTTATTTAGTTATTTATTATCAATTGACATTGAATTAGATCACATATCCTTATAACAGCATTACAAATTTAATTGTTACTCGTATTTCAAGGTAAACAAATATATATATATATATATATATATATATATATATATATATATATATATATATATATTGATATTCCTTGTACAAAAATCAAACTATATTCCTTGTACAAAAATCAAACTATAATATTGATATTGTTTGTACAAAATATGAGTGGATATGCCATTCTGATTAACAATAATAACACGTGAAAGATTAATTATGTGCCACTTTGATGAACAGTATTAACATGTGAAGGATTAATTAGCTCTAGACAATCGAGTTAATATATAAGGAGTTATATATTCACACTGTTCAATCCAAAAAGTCAATCAAGTTTCGTAGAAATCAGATACTGAATTGTAATTTTCAATAGGCACAATTTCTTAAATATACTAGTAAATTTCATTTAGATATGATTCGAATTAAGACATATTCTAATTGAGCACCTGATCATATGATAAAGTATTTTAGCTAGAATTTTTCGGCTCAAATTTTGGAAAAAGTTCTGCATGTGGTATTTAAGTGCTTATTACTTGGATAAGTTAACCACTTAAAAATATGCCACCTTCTTTAATTATACACATCAAATATAATTCTTTGATAAAATAAACAAAAACAAGACAGTTAAAAAAGAACCCAATTAAATTTTAAAAAGACACCGCGACGTTTTTTTTTTTTTTTTTTTTTT
>ML375068.1:0-120286 GCA_005239525.1 Nicotiana knightiana
TATATATATATATATATATATATATATATATATATTTACAAAATATATATGGGAAAAATTGGGTATCAACAACTTCCCCTCTTTACCCGAGAAGGATGAAAGAGTAGTCGGATAGACATGATGACCAATTTTGACCGAATAGGGCGATTTGAAAGATATAGGCCGCACTCTGATTTTTGAGTTGCCTACATATATCTGGTTTTATATGAATCAGGTTGTGTGTAGTTCTGGATCCGACGGTGGAACAAACTGATGGAGTTGTTGCAAAAACAAAAAAGGTTCCGAGTAGGATTACCTGGGTTTGAAACAGTTATGGGTAAACGGTCAGGTTTGAAATAATTTGAAGGAACTGGAGCGGGATTGCTCCTGTTGGGATAACGGTTACCTACTTTGTCACCTACAAATCTGCAAAAGTATACTGCGAGCACATATATATAAATTATTGTGTAAATTTAAACATGATGCAAATTCCCTTCGGACCGTGAAGACTGTCTTTGGACGGTGAGGATGACGTCCTTAGACCATGATGTCCTGGGCCATGAGTTATGCGGAAAGGGATTCGCAGGACATGAAATGATGTTCTTAGGCCATGAAGATGGTGCCTCTGAACCATGACGCCTTTGAATAATGATGTGCAAGTTTGAGAGATCCTTAGGCCATGGCATGATGTCTTCCGGCTATGAGGATGGTTCCTTCAGACTATGACGCCTTAGGACATGTTGGCTATATTTAGTCCATGAGGTGCAGAGATATGATGTTAAAGGCAACAAGACATAGCTTAGACTTGTGTGAAGTAGAAGGCAGAGCTTAGCCCGAAAGAAGAGAACAATGCAAGAGAGACAGTGCTTAGTCTCGTGCAAGAATTTGAGATAGGGATTAGTCTCATGCAAAGAGAAGGCAATGCTTAGCCTTATGCAAACAGAGAGGCATGGCTTATCCTCATGCAAGGATTTGAGACAGGGCTTAGTCTCATGCAAAGAGAAGCCAGTGCTTAGCCATATGCAAACAAAGAGGCAGGACTTAGCCTTATGCAAACAGAGAGGCAGGGATTAGCCTCATGCAAGGATCTGAGACAAGTCTTAGTCTCATGCAAAGAGTAAGCAGTGCTTAGCTTTATGCAAACAGAGAGGCAGTGCTTAGCCTCATTCAAGGATTTGAGATAGGGCTTAGTCTCATGCAAAGAGTAGGCAGTGCTTAGCCTTATGCGAACGGAGAGGCATGGCTTAGCCTCATGCAAGTATTTGAGACAGGGCTTAGTCTCAAGCAAAGAGTAGGCAGTGCTTAGCCTTACGCAAACAGAGAGGAAAGTCTTAGCCTCATGCAATTATTTGAGACATGGCTTAGTCTCATGCAAAGAGTAGGCAACGCCTAGCCTTAGGCAAACAGAGAGGCAGGGATTAGCCTCATGCAAGGATTTGAGACAGAGCTTAGTCTCATGCAAAGAGTAGGTTGTGCTTAGCCTTATGCAAATAGAGAGGCAGGGCTTAGCCTTCTGCAAGGATTTGAGATAGGGCTTAGTCTCATGTAAAGAGTAGGCAGTGCTTAGCCTTATGCAAACAAAGAGGCAGGGCTTAGCCTCATGCAAGTGATTTGAGACAAGACTTAGTCTCATGCGAAGAGAAGCCAGTGCTTAGCCTTACACGAGAGGCGGGGCTTAGCCTCATGCAAGTGATTTGAGTCAGGGCTTAGTCTCACGCAAAGAGAAGGCAGTTCTTAGCCTTATGCAAACAAAGAGGCGGTGCTTAGCCTCATGCAAATACAGAAGTAAGAGTGAAATATTCTTAGCTGAACATGTGTTTCGTGCATAGCGATTGTGTTGTTGCAACGATGCTTATCATGATGACATAGTCCTGCATCCAAAGAAAATTTGTGAGTTTTGCGGGGTGAGGTTGGTTCGTGTCTTTGCTTTCTCGATTTGCTCCGTTCTGTCCGAGGATCCTGCTCAAGCTATCAGGGTAGCATTTGGCTAAAAGTAAAGTTTCTTTTCAAAAGCATACGAGTATAGTTTTCAAAGACATAGTACTATGTAGTTTAAAAATTAATTAGATAAATCGGTAACTTTGACTTTATTAGAGACATTGCGACTTCCTCTGCCGTAGAATTTTGAGGGTCCTCCTCAAAATTCTTCCCCAAATAACTAGATGACCTCTCTAACCGTTCCATATGCTGCAGCTGGCTGGGGAAAATGGATATTTTATTAAATTGTGACCGAATCCACATGGCTGCCTATGTATCCCCTCTTAAAATGGAATTAGGTCGAGCGTAGTTCAATTTTTCAGAATCTCCCAAATTGACTATCTCGGTCTCGTCCAGCTTGGACTTGGGCTTGTTCTCAAACTTCTCCACTTCTCTGACAATTTTCTCAGGTATCACATCTTCTTATTCTATTTATTCTGAGTCACTATCCTTGTGTTGCGTTGTCCCATTACATGTCACAGTCGTTGGTTCATCAATATAAGAAATAATAATGTTGTAGGGATGAAGATATGAAAGAAAATAGTAATAATAAACATCAAGCCATTTAAAATGTCAAACAAAATGATTTCAATAACTCAAATAATGTTTTCGAATGGAACACTGAAAAATATTATTTAAAACAAAATGCAAAAGAGGAAATCATTTTCAAAAGTAAACAATGCTATCAGCCTTGCTATCTCGGGACTCGTCGGGCCCTTGATGGTTTAACGGTCCAGTTCTTGAGGGACGCTCCCTTCTCCACTGTCTGGATAGTAAGGCCTTCTTCCTCCTCCTCCTCAATATCATACAACAATCCATATCATCGTCTTCCAAGAACAAATTCCTCAATGCTGCCAAGGCTTCTTCTTCCTCTGATCTCCATATTATATCAGCCTGATGGAAGGTCTGATTCAGGTGCAGTACAGGTTGCTCAAGAGGGTAGTATGTACCACGCCATGGTGTCGACCAATTCCGATATTTCTGCCAGGTGTACTGATATCCAAGCCCGAAGGTTGTACCATGGCGCTTCAGTTGTACTAGTTTGGAGATACCTTGAAGATTTTTACCAAGACCCTTACTCGGTTAATACCCTTTCCATGACAATATGCTTTCTATCTTACTACTTCACCACTTATCCTTCTCGATTGTTTTAACACGCTCGATGTGATGGTAAGTTCCCCCTAACTTCCTTCTGTTCTCCACCATCAGAACAGTCTGACTGGTGTAAATGGGGTTGCTCCCATCTCCATGGATGATCACTTCTTGATGGTTCCATTCAAATTTTATAGCCTGGTGCAAAGTAGACGTGATAGCTCCAGTGGCATGTATCCAAGGTCGTACCAACAACAGATTGTAAGAGGCCGATATGTCTAGCACATGGAATTCAACATCGAACCAGGTAGGACTCATCTGCAAGCATAGATTAGTTTCTCCGATTATGGACCTTTGAGACCCATCGAATGCCTTCACATTCATATTCCCCGCTCGTATTTCATGTAGGCCCTTGCCCAACCTCTTCAAAGTTGTCAGCGGATAGATGTTGAGGCTGGACACCCCGTCTATCAGAACTCTGGCAATGAACTTATCTTGATATCGCATTGTGATGTGCAGTGCGCTGTTGTGGCTTAACCCTTATGATGGAAACTTGTATTCATGAAAGGTAATCTTTTGGCTTTCCAGCACTTGTTCCACCATAATGGCCATTTCTCTGCTAGTAATGTTGTTGGGCATATATGCTTCATTTAGTTCCTTCATCAGAGCAT
Organism: Nicotiana knightiana; assembly: GCA_005239525.1. Taxonomy (NCBI): domain Eukaryota; kingdom Viridiplantae; phylum Streptophyta; class Magnoliopsida; order Solanales; family Solanaceae; genus Nicotiana; species Nicotiana knightiana. Next base: position 3,720 of record ML375068.1, read on the forward strand.
TCCTATGTGCTTCAGAATTTTGCAGTAATGACAAGATGGATATCTGGGCGGGAGTTTTATTTAGATGATCAACAATAGAATATTCCCTTGCTTTTACTTTCCTCCAAAGGTCATCCGGACCAGTTTCAATGATGGGTTGTTTATTGGAATCTTGCTTACTTGTCCCTCCAAAATGCTCAGGTCTGTAAATTCTGCCCGTTCTAGTCATTCCTTTTGCAGCGCCAGAATCTTCCGTATTTGACTTTCCCTTTCTCCTAGCCTCCGCAATATAATCCCAAGGAACAATGTTGGAACTGAAGGGTGGTGTGGGATCCATCATCACAGTGAAAGGTGTGGCCGCTTCTACTTCAAACGGTATGGGTATAATTGTAGATGGTGTCACTTCTACTTCAAAGGGAGATGATGCGGCTACCTCAACTTCAACTGGCGGTTGTACCTGCACCACAATGGGATTGAGCGTGACTGCAGGCTTCTTAGGATCATCACCTTCACGAATAAGCCCGATTTATCCCTCGGGATCCCATTCTTCATCGGTTTCTATTACATTGAATCCTTCACCCTATGATCTGGGAGAGGATTGTTATGTACATTGGACGTGGTTTCCTTTACCTGTATGAACTTGGTATCAATCAACGTCTGGATCTTGTCTTTCAGGGTGCGAGATTCATCAATAGTATGTCCTTTCATGCCGAAATGGTACGCACATGTCTTGTTCGGGTTAACCCATTGAGATGAGTTTTTCATAGCCATGGCAGGAATAGGGGTGCCATATCCAGCAACTTTTAATCTTTCATACAACTGGTCGATGGGTTCATCAATAGGGGTGGATTGTCTAGGTGGTTTGCGATCAAAATTGGGCCTGGGTATTTGATAGTTTGGACGAGCTGAAGGTGAATGATAATAGGCTGGTTGGGTATTATAGGTATGGTAGGCGGTAGCAGGTTGAGGATATCTAGGAGGCGAAGGCTAGTATGTGGGTGGAGGTGTTTGGGATAAAAATGGAGATTTTGGACCTTGGGCAACTATTACTGTCCTCACTTCTTTCTTCTTTTATATGCCACCTGATTGTAGTGCTTTGTTCGTGGCCTGCAGTGCGTCAAAATTTGTCACCATTCCACTTTTGATACCTTCCTTGATTCTTTCTTCGAGCTTGATGATATCGAAGAACTTGTGATTCTCAATTACCATTAACCTTTCAAAATATTGTGGATCTTGAGCCCTGACAAAGAACTTGTTCATCTGCTCTTCATCTAACACTGGCCCGACCTTTGCTGCTTCTGACCTCCACCGAGTAGCATACTAACGGAAAGTCTCAGTGGGCTTTTTCTTGAGATTCTGGATATAGAAGACATCTAGTGTATTTTCCGTGTTGAATCTGAACCTATCTATGAAGTCCGACGCCATACTTACCCAATTAGCCCATTTCTTGGGATTTTGACTTATGTACCAAGATAGAGCGTCTCCAGTAAGGCTTCTGATGAACAACTCCATACGAATCCTTTCGTCCTTTCCAACCCTACGATCTTGTCATAATAGGTTCTCAAATGAACTTTTGGGTCACCCATTCAATCAATCATTTCAAACTTAGGAGGTTTGTAACCCTCCGGCAGTTCCACATCTGGCTAAACGCACAAATTTTCGTAATTCAGATCTTCGATTCCTTTACCATCTTCAACACCCTGAACTCGTCTTGTGAGTTTCTTGAGCTCCTCATGTTCTTAATGAGTAGGTCCTTCTCGGCGGATTCTAGTGTCTATGAGATTGGTTGAGTAAAGTGGGGTAAGGTTTTCACGTATATGGGTTTTTTTGGTGAATTTCAGGAGTTTGGTGGAAACTCTTGGTGGTATTGACCTCTCTGGAGATGTTCTAGCAACCAAATTTGTAGTAGCAAATTACAACCCTCGAAGTGTTCAAACCCTTTCTGACAGCGATCCAAGTCCTGATATATGTCAACTATAATCATAGGGACAAAAGTATGTGTTTGTCCCTCGATTCCCTCCATTAAGGCCTTGGTTACCATGTCCAGTCTAGTGTGAATTCTGTCCATTTTGCTTCGAAACACTATCATACCTAAGAAGAAGATGATAAACACAAAAACCTTGCGATGAATCCAACCCAAGGAAGTGATAGAGAACTCGTCATGAAAGATACGGTAAGATTTGTTGTGACCGTATCATTCATAAAAGAGGTTGAAGGGTATGTAGGACTTCTTCAGACACACCAAATCGTCATTCTTTTTTAAACCCATCATTTTCAGAAACCCTTTGGGAGTGCAATTTTTGGCACCAATAAACCGGGACTGTCCCAAGGTAGTCCAGCGAATCCCCCTATTTCCTCCAAAAGAGGGATCATTTCTATGTTGCCAAAATGGAACACGGCTCTTTCTCCGTTCCAGAACATTGTAGCAGCTTCAATCAACATGTTGTTTGTTGGATGTCTAATAAGGAAGGTATGTTTCCGAGGACCCTTTTCACATGCTTTTTGTCACTTGATGGAAGGTCTTCCCACCAATCCAGCAACAATGGTGGTATGTTACGGACCATACCGAACTTGGGGACTTCGTGCCACATTTTCTGCAAGACAAATAAGGTTAGACCCTTTTCCCTTCCAGATTCGGTTATTTATACATTAATGATTAGCATATTGGCACTTATTTCTCCAAATTAATGCACAGATCGTGGTTCAATCTGTTGGGATTATGGAAACACCGGTGGACTTTGGACAAGGCTTTTCTTAAAGGGTTATTATGTGGAAAACATATTAACCCAGGCTAGGTTTGACCATGATGCATGTACAGTTATAATCAGTGTAAGGTTTCTATAGAGGTCTAGACAGGTTCCCTCAAGCGGATAACTTGAAGGGGAAAGGCACGGAACAGTCGACTGCACCGCTGATCAACTAGTTTTACCGCAAATAAGCCTTTCCGAATTCAAAATGGTGATATATAGGAAGAGTGTAGACACTCATCAAGTGTTGCTATGGTATTAATTACGCACGAGTGGAATATGATGTTGAGCATGATTTATGCAAACAGAAAATAACACGTTGTCATGTATGTGCAAGATGAGAAAAAATGATGAATATGGTATTTAATAATTGTAAAGGTGTTTAAGAAAGAAAACAAGGAGACAAGTCAGTTTCCATAGTAAAGAGTAATAAAACAGGAAAAAGAAATCGTAAATGACTGAAGATAGGCAAATAAATTCACATAAAGTGTTACACCCCATGTTTTCGTACGTGAAAGTACGCCATAAGTAAATTGATGAGATCTCGGAAATGAGATATTACATCCCGTATTTTTTTCGTACGTTAAAGTTTTGTTGTAAGTTAATCAACGTAAGTTCGAAATTGGGATTATTTTGAGGTTACAAGTATTATGCCATTTCAAACAAGGGATAAGTACATTCGTAAAGGTGAGAGGGTAAGCAAATCAGAAAAAATAAGTTTCGTCGAAGTTTGATAAGTTTGGATAAAATACTTTTTGAGCTGTCATACTCGGTATTTATGGACTAGTGCCATACAAGGTACCACATGACCATAATAAGTAAGGTGTGCAAAGTGTGTTAAAAGTGAATGGTATTTTAAGTAATTTGAGATAATACCTAATTATTTGGATAATTGGGTAATTATTGGTTAATGGGGGGGGGGGGTAACCAATTAATTAAAAGATTAAGTGGTTAATTGTTGGATAAAGATGAGCCAAAAATGTGGCAGCATTACAAGATTTAACTAATTGACTCTTAAGTCCTGAAATTTGGTGTCACAATTAGAAGAATTTGTGGCTTAGTCATTAGGAAAGTAGGACCTACCAAGCAAGACATTATAATAACTAACGTTAGCATCATATTTAATTAATTCAAGTAGTCTTCAAAGAATTTATTTTTGGAGCTCCAAGTCTCTAGACGTGAACATCATATTCAATAAATAATGTGAGCTTCATATTCAATAGCTTCAGAAAATTCATTTTGAACTCCTGGACGTGAGCTTCATTTAAAAAAAATTAAGTAACATGAGCTTTTATGGATCTTCAAGAATTCAAAAACGTGAGATTTCAAACAAAGTTATACTACATAATAGTAGTGGTATTTTGCGATTCTAAGGGATTACAATGTAATCTTTATCAAGAGAATTGACTCGGGTATGTTAAGGCTAAGCTTTTCCTTCATTTTAGCATGATAGCGTAATTACACAAGTTTGATAATGAGGCATAAAGAAAAATTCATATCCTGTAATTTACGTATATTTTTCTAGTCTCGCAAGTTTCATATATTTTCCGAGTTTTGTAAGTTACAATATACTCCTTATCGGGACTTCATATTCAAATGAATATTTTCTTCTTCCAGTCAAGAGAGAAGAGAGACTATATATACAGTATTACATTATTTTCATTACCATCGAGCTATAAAAGATGGGTACGCCCCTATTGGGAACCTCTGATCAAATGGTAAGTTATATATCGAGCCTATTATGGCCGAGCGCCTATGAGCGAGTCCAGTTGGTCGAGACATAGAGCCTAGAATATATATATATATATATATATATACCGAGCCTTATAGAGCTGGGCAGCTATTTTACTTACTATATTGAGAGAGTTGAGTCAGTATAAGCAGGTAGCATATCTTCAGATTATCTTTGACTTTCCGTTAGTTTCAGTTGTTATATTATCAGTTTAGTGCAGCTTTCAGTATATTTCCTTACATACTCAGTACATTATTTCGTACTGACATCCTTTTTCTGGGGGCGCTGCATCTCGTGCGTGCAGGTTCAGACAGACAGACAGGTAGACCTCCTCATTAAGTGTTGCCTGAGTTCAGCTTGATCGATAAGCTCCATGACTTTCGGAGTTGTCGGGTTACATATTGTATATATATATATATATATATATATATGTTATGAGTAGGTCGGGGAGCTGTTCCGATCACCGTATATCCATCAGTAGAGGCTTGTAGACATATTCTGTCAGTTAGTGCAATATGTTGGGCTTGCAGGCCTTGTAGGTATATTTGGTTTGTTTGTCAGCTGTAGTAGTTATGGCGGCCTTGTCGGCCCATCTTTATGTTGACATTTAGACAGAGTTACTTTTATTCAGTTTTATATTTTGCATCGCAATATTATCGTGCAATGTGGCCCATGGACAAAATATGACATCACAAGTTCAGAGTTCCTTCGTCGCAAGTTGGTACGCAAGGATAGGTGAGGCATAGGTGCCGGTCTCGCCCCCCAGGTTCGGGGTGTGACAAAAGTGGTTATTAGAGCAGTTCTGTCCTAGGGAACCTACAAGTTGTGTCTAGTAGAATCTTGTTTATAGGTGTGTCGTGCACCACACTTATAAGCAAGGGGCTACAGGGCATTTAGGACTGTCACTCTTTCTTCTTACTCTAGATCGTGTGGTAAAGCTCAGTTGTAGGAACTCAATTTCCTAAATTTTATCTTATTCATAATATGGCGATGCCTACACCCATAAAGACGATTGGTAAGATATATAGTTGTGGAAGAGCTGAGTTAGAAGAACTCAAATTTTGCATCATGCTTATGATGGATAAATATGAAGTATTCAGCAGACCATGTGTATACTAAGTTATGTAAGCTTCTTGATAAGGATTCCTAAGGCAAGAGTGCCTATCCACTTTTGCGATAAAAAGGAAAAAGAGAATCGAAAAGTAGACATAAGTTCCAGCAAGTAAAAGAAGCAAGGTGAAAAAAGGTACGAGGTACCCATTTAATGAAGATTATCGGTACTTTCAACTCAGGAGGGAGATATAAGCATTTTGAGTTACTTTCAATAGTAATAGAGGTAAGTACAATTGGCCGCACCCATCTCATTTATTGCCTATGAGGGCTAATAAAAGAAGTATAAGAGAGGGACGGATATCAGGATCCGGCTGGGGTTGGAGTGACCCAAAATGGTGGATAGACGGTTTGCGTTAATTGACATTTCCGAAGGTTATTACAAAGGTTCTAATAGATCTCCTTGTGAGATACCTGGATGGTGCACTCTAAAATGGTACACCTAGATATGAGTACTACAAAGACGTGCACTGGAATCCTAGAAAGGGTAAATATTACCTTAGTGTGGCACCCGTCCCTAGTAGAGAAAGAATGTTTGGAAATTCGAAGAGCCAATGGATGGTGCAAGGGGAACTAAAACGAAAAATAATGTTTCGTTCGAATTTTTAGAATAAAGTGATAGATAGAAATATTAGCAGGGAGGTACGAAGAGGGATAATGAGAAATTATGAGTGAGATGTGATACATGGATGGCAACAGTAGATTGTTACAGAATCTATAGTCAAATGAAGAAAGAGACGGGAGGTGATGGGCCTTAAGACAACAAGAGAGTCTAGGACATACAGTCACATCCTCATTTCGAGAAGTAGTTCGCGACTCTAATGTGATTAACAGAAGGAAAATTTAGACCTCAGAGTAATAGAAACCAATATGGATTGGTGAACTAGATAAACTAAACATAAATTAGGGACGGGGTGATTTGATAATAGTTGGCATCATGAAAATTTCAGATTTCGTTCTGGCAATAGTAGAATGGACAACAGAAGAAGATTCATGAGAAATTCAGAAAATGGTCATTCAGGAAAACGCTTCCCTAAAGCAAGCAATGTGAGCAAAGTTAAGCTTAAGGGACTGTATGTACTAGTTACATTAAGTGTCACCCTCGCGAGTTAGGAATTTTGTTATTCTTAGTACAGAAAGATTATTGCAAGGCGAGTAAGTGTCATCGACGATGTGAAAAGACGCCAGAGATGAAAAGGTAAAACATATATACGTAGATCATCATAGAACTAAATCTTAGTACCCCTCCTAAAGGGGGAATATGGAGTAATGTGGCATTAAGATAGAATTAAGTTGTTCTAGTAACTATGGAATGGTAAAGGAAGAGTGCGATAAAAATGAGAAAGGAACGAGATTTCACTTATCCGAATCCTACATATATGCTATGATTCCAGAACGTTATGTAAGCACGACGTTAGAAAAAGGAAGTACGGGTTCCTGCCCGGAATGTTATTGATAAATAAGAATCCAGTGCAAGATGTAAGTTTGACAAAGGAAATAACCCAAGAGAGATTACGCGAAATATGGATATGAGAACGGGCCGAAGAGTAGTTAGTAGTTGATTAAGGAAGAGCCTATTCATGACTAAAAAAGAAGTCACAGACAAACCAGCAGATCATACAAGAGAAATGTAGTAAACCCCAACATGGAGAATTCAGCCTCGCAGTAATGTCATTACAATACTTGAGATATATTCAATTAGGAGTCAGGATAGTTAAAGGTACTGTATGAGTATTACGGGGATAAAATCAAGTGCCGTTGGGAAGACAGTCAAAATATCAGTTCAGAAGAAACCCTAATAGCACAAGGACATGGAGGTAAGCAACTATGGATGATTATAGGTAAGGAAGGACATCAAAAAGGGTCTGTAATAATCTCACAACTTTACGAGAGTCAAAGGTTCTCCCTAAGTAATACAACGAAAGACTAGTTGAGGAAATAAGGAATAAGGCTTCAACCTAAGCACAATGACCTAAAGAGGAAACGGTCATGTAACATCAGTCTCACTACAACACTGTAAGCACTCCAAAGGAGAGTGCCATCTACAGTGGTTAATGAACGGGAAGTAAAATTAAAAGTAATATTCGAGATCATATAAGTTGCACGAAAACTCTGGCATGCGTGAGCACTAAGATAAGCTAAGTATGGATGCAACAAGGGGACAGAAGGACCGGAAAAAGTAATAGCATATGTTGAAAGAAAGCTAAGATGGAACGAAAGAAATTATCCGATCAATGACCCAGATTTGGTTACATTATGAACGCACTTAAGGGTTCAGAGTTTTATACATGCATCATATACAGCCGTAGAATATTCTGGTATACATTAAAAGAAAGAATTGGGCCTAGGACTTAGTCGAAAGATTAAATTGTTAAAGGTTTATGTTATCCATATTCCTCAGCGCCCATGAAAGGATAAACATAATAACTAATACCTTGAGCCGCAGATCGGAAGATATCTTAAGCCTACATAAAGGTTGATCAGAAGGAAGAGGAAACTAAAGAGGTATACCAACTAAGTAAATCAGGATTCTGATTATTGGACCCAGAAAATTATAGAAATCGTGAGTGAGAACATTACAGGATCACCCGTAATATCACAAGTACAAGAGATAGTACAACAACCACATTCTATAAAGACTCTATCATAAAGCCAGTTAGAAGAGTACCAACCTCATAAGAAGTCAGTATGAAGCTCTCACCGAATCATGTAAAGAGGTGCAAGTATTATAATAAAAGTTCAAGTTGTGAATGTGAATCACACCTATGTGGAAGGGAGGTCATGAAAGAGATAGAATATGTGATATGGGATTTTAAGGTAAGTAAGGTAAAGGTGAACAACCTACGAGATACTCCATCAGAAGGTTGTGAATAGTCCGTACTGCGAATAGAAGGCTAGAAGCGCGGGGATTTGGTATCCAGGAATGATAGCAGCGTCGTGAGTGGAATATCTTCTAGTCGATGATTTCTATGTATCGAGAGGTCCAGTTAAGAGAGTAAAGAAGAGTTCGAGACGATGAAATGTCTCACTTGATATTTCAGAATAATACAAGGAAATCTATGGTGAAGCAAGATTGCGAGCAGTATAAATGGATATATGTAGGTCGCAAGATAAAGTATGATAGAGCGACAAGGTTTTAGGAAGACAAGAGTAAGAACAAGAAAGGGTGAGTGAGAAGGTGACGAGAAGGGATAGGTCATCAGGATTAGACCCATGAAAACAAGAAATCTAATGGTTTCTCTAAGTTATAGAAAGTTCAGTATAGCCTAAATGAACTCAAAGGAGTCTAAGACTAATAATATCTAGAAAAAATGGAATGCTTCCCTGATAGTGGAATGACAGAATGATTGTGATAGATAAAGGATGACGTTTGGTCCTTCGACTGAGTAATGATTTGAAGAGGATTTCATAGATTGTACAAAATTAAAAACGTAAGGTGAATCACATTGGGATGCTATAAAACACGATTATTGAAGTACAGTATCGCCCCTAAGTGGATCAGGAAAGTCACTTCAAATATTCCTCGATACAGCATAAGCCCTAGTGGAAATGTATTACGTAAGAAGTTTCAAGTTATCAATGGAAGATAGTAAATCAACATTTAGGTGAATCGACAATGGATGGATAAAAGATACAAAGTATGAGATGAGATTAGACCATCATTCTTAAGATGTGCAGTAAGAAAGAAGCGTTAAAAGATTTAGCTTATGCCTATAGGATAAGCAACAAGAGTAACCTAGAGTTTGGTTGCAGACCTCAGTAACAATAAATTGAAGTAACAATTATGGTATACCATGGACTACCTAGATGCAGTAAAGCCATACGAATGGATAAGCAGATCAATGAAATAAGGTATAACAATATTTGTAAGTTCGACAAGGTACCGAGCGAAGAACATCAGTATACCTACAGATGCCCAGATGGACATTTTATCAAGATATGTATATGTTTGCAAAGTGAGGACTAGAGATTGGATAAAATATGGAGGAAAGAGGAAAGAAGAGTCGTATAGTCGTGCGTACAAAGAAAAAGTCGTACAGGCTGCATGACAAAAAGGGGCAAGAGTTACGTGATTGGAAGAATTCTGACCACAGACCATGGCGTGACAAAGAGGCCTAAAGGGGGAATGCCCTGGCCTTTGGAAAGGAGAGTAATAAAGTATTCACAGAACAATTACCTAGATGGAAAGGAGAGTAATAAAGTATTCGGAAGACATAGGCTATGAAAATGATAAGTGCACCAGTCAACATTCGAGGACGAATGTTCCAAAGGGGGGAATGATGTTACACCCCATATTTTCGTACGTGAAAGTACGCCATAAGTAAATTGATGAAAGCTCGGAAATGAGATATTACATCCCGTATTTTTTTTTCGTACGTGAAAGTTTCGTCGTAAGTTAATCAACCTAAGTTCGGGATTGGGATTATTTTGAGGTTACAAGTATTATGCTATTCCAAACAAGGGATAAGTAAATTCATAAAGGTGAGAGGGTAAGCAAATCAAAGAAAAAAAGTTTCGTCGAAGTTTGATAATATAAAATACGATCCGAGTTATCATACTCGGTATTTATGGACTAGTGCCATACAAGGTACCACATGACCATAATAAGTAAGGTCTGCAAAGTGTATTAAAAGTGAGTGGTATTTTAAGTAATTTGAGATAATACCTAATTATGTGAAAAATTGGATAATTATTGGATAATGGGGGGTTAACCAATTAATTAAAAGATTAAGTTGTTAATTGTTGGATAAAGATGAGCCAAAAACGTGGCCGCATTACAAAATTTAACTAATTGACTCTTAAGTCATGAAATTTGGTGTCACAATTAGAAGAATTTGTGGCTTAGCCATTAGGAAAGTGGGACCTACCAAGCAAGACATTGAAATAACTAATGTGAGCATCACATTGAACTCATTCAAGTAGTCTTCAAAAAATTCATTTTTTGAGCTCCAAGTCTCTGGACGTGAACATCATATTCAATAAATAACGTGAGCTTCATATTCAATAGCTTATGAGAATTCATTTTGAACTCCTGGACATGAGATCCATTTAATTCAGTAACATGAGCTTTCATGGATCTTCAAGAATTCAAAAATGTGAGATTTCATACAAAGTTATACTACGTAATAGCAATGGGATTTTGCAATTCTAAGGGAGTACCGTGTAATCTTTCTCAAGAAAATCGACTCAGGTATGTTATGGCTAAGATTTTCCTTCATTTTAGCATGATCTTGTAATTACACAAATTTGATAACGAGGTATAAAGAAAAATTCATATCCCAGAATTTATGTATATTTTGCTAGTCTCGCAAGTTACGTATATTTTCCTAGTTTTGTAAGTTACAATATTCTCCTTATCAGGACTTCATATTCAAATGAATATTGTCTTCTTCCAGTCAAGAGAGAAGAGATCCTATATATATACAGTATTACATAATTTTCATTACCATCGAGCTATAATCGATGGGTAGGCCCCTATTGGGAAACCTCTGATCAGATGGTAAGTTATATATCGAGCCTATTATGGCCGATCGCCTATGAGCGAGTCCAGTTGGTCGAGACATAGAGCCTAGAATGGTCGAGCGCCTATGAGCGAGCCTACTATGGCAGAGTAGATATATATACCGATCCTTATAGAGCCGGACAACTATTTCACGTACTATATCGAGAGAGTTGAGTCAGTATCAACAGGTAAGCATATCTTCAGGTTATCTTTGACTTTACGTTACTTTCAGTTGTTATATTATCATTTCAGTTCAGCTTTCAATATATTACCCAACATACTAGGTACATTATTTCGTACTAACGTCCCTTTTCTGGGGGTGCTGCATTTCATGCATGCAGGTTCAGACAGACAGACAGGTAGACCTCCTCAATAAGTGTTGTTAGAGTTAAACGGTAAGCTCCATGCCTTTCGGAGTTGTCGGGTCTAGAACCTTATGTACATCTTGTATATATATGTATGTATGTTATGATTAGGTCGAGGAGCTGTTTCGATCACAGTATATCCATCAGTGAAGGCTTGTAGACATATCCTATCAGTTAGTGCAGTATGTTGGGCTTGCAGGCCTTGTAGGTATATTTGGTTGGTTTGTCAGCGGTAGTAGTTATGACGGCCTTGTTGGCCCAGCTTTATGTTGACATTTAGTCAGCCTTAGTTTTATTAAGTTTTATATTTTGCATCTCACATTATCATGAAATGTGGCCCATGGCCAAAGTATGATATCACATGTTCAGAGTTCCTTAGTCGCAAGTTGGTACGCAAGGATAGGTGAGACACCAGGTGCCGGTCTCGCCCCCCAGGTTCGGAGCGTGACATAAAGTGGGAAAGGGAAAGGGTATGCAAGTACTTAATTGATAAATAAAGTCATTCTTAAAGACTAATTCACAGAATCAGGTTCTTTATAGTAAGAGCCTAAAAATATCCCCAGCAGAGTCGCCATGTTGTTCGCGCCCTTTTCCTCGCGAAATCGGGTTTCAACATTTTTTGGGACAACTCCTCTTTTTGGGATGGGCTTAAGGAATTGGAAGAGTCTCCACCTAATAGATTAAGGTGTGTTAGGGAACCTAGAGCAATTAACTCATATAACCAGCTTACATCACCAACGATCGGGTAAGGGCTAAAATTATATTGAGGAGAAGGTGTTAGGCACCCCTGGAGGTCCACAATGGTGGGGCCCATCCGAACTTAAATTAAGAGAATTAGACTAAAAAGGGAAAACAATTTGGACAAATACCATATTCAATTTATTTTAGTAGGAGTATAGGGGGGGAGGGTCCTATGTTTTTTAGCCAATAGGATCATTCCATGCAATAATTTGTAACTCCCTCAAGTCGGGGTATTACTCATAGAATTAGCGCACGGAATATCATCTCCTTACTACCGTATTACTATCTTTAAGTTGTTACCTAAGCGTTCTAGTAGATTCTAGCTCGTTTTTATGCGTGCACTACCCGTCCCTTGCCTATGGCCCTGGAGGTATTAGGACCTCTATTTGGGATAGTTCTAGACCAACCTATGTTACTTAAAAATGTGAAATCTAGGCGACAAACAAAAAGAAATAGGACTTTCAGATAAAGAACAAGTATGGGCTCACATTGACCTCCACACATAGAAACAAAAGCACACAATTGAATCATCAAACTTTATTAACTTTGGGATGCTATAGGCGGGATATCTATGTGAGAAAACAGAGTGCAGAGACAGTTTTGTTAAGGAGAGCATTAAGACCTATTTGTTTGCCTACTGATTTTATTCAGCATGAATCTGGGCACTTCAGGTAGTAATATGTCACAATTATAAACCCAGAATCATTATTAAGTCCTACAGATATATTGCCTAAGTGATTGACAATAGCAATTGAATTCAGAATCGATCGACAGAGTCCTATAGGCATGATTTCTACAAGCTTGTTGATTATAGACCTATAGACATGATTTCTAAGTTTAGCACTGATTTTAATTTATAAAGACAGGTTTTATTCCTTTTTCAATTCTATAGGCAAGCTTTCTAATTGCTGAATTGAGTTAAACCTTATAGGCATGATTTCTAAATGTTGAATCGAATTAAACCTTATAGGCATGATTTCTAAATGATGAATTGACTTAAACCGTATAAGCATGATTTCTAAATACTAAATTGACTTAAACCTTATAGGCATGATTTCTATTGCTGGATTGATTTAAAACCTATAGGCAGGATCTCTAAGTTTAAAACTGATTTTTAGTCCTATAGGCATGATATCTATTAACATTATGTGGGCAAAATTTAAACAGATTGCCAGGAAAGATAATTATCTCAAACAAAAGAGTCCTATAGGCATGACTGCTAATGCACATTTATTGAAAATATGTATAGATCCTATGAACAGGATTTCTAATGTACAGAATTAAACGAAAGTCCTATAAGCGGGATCTCTAGTATGCTAATGTAAAACACATAATCAAAATGATTATGAAAGTCCTATAGGCTTCTAAACACAATATAGTACTCACACAGCTTAATCAGCGTAATTAAATCCTATAGGCAGGATTTCTACCCAATTAACAAAAGATATAAGAAACCCCCCCCTCCCCCCAGCTTTACTAAATATCCCCAAATCTGTTATTACATAGTTATTACAGACCAAATAGCTGAATGGATTACATAATGGTAATAGTTACACTATAGGGAGCCTTCATAGCCCAAATAAACCTAGGAACCATGCCTTCCACCATAACAATAGCTCAGTGATTCCTCCACAATCCATTGGAAATAGGTTTCTAGTGTGTCAAAGTTCACAAGGGCCTCAGGGACCCCGGGCAATGCTCACACCAGAATCACACATTCAGAAAAGCAATTCATAAAAGATTGGAAAACCAGCCAGTGTGTCAGAGTTCAGAGGAGTCTCATGTGAACCCTAGGTAGTGCTCACACTGGGGTGGTTGAGAACCTAAGGGACGAGTAGTGGGATTTTAAAATTAGTACATAAAAGGGAGAAGGGGCAGGATTTAAAACAGTTGGAATTCAGAAGAAACAGGATTCAGAATATAGAATTGCAGGCAGAACTGCACCAAGAAGACAAACAGAATTCATGCTCAAACACATAGCTCAAATAAATTGAAGTCTAGTGAAGTTAAATATTTAGACAAGTACTTATCACGAAAGCAATTAGGCAAAATAATTTATTTGTCCAAATACATGAAATAAACAGACAGGGTAGGGGAGTTAAGCAACAAATTGACTGATTACATGTTCATTGTGTGCAAAGTTCAGAATAGGTATAGAATTAACAAACAGTGCATGAAACAAATTGAACCTTAGACTAACCTATCAGAGGATTCATATTATTCGAAATAATTTAGTATTAAATTAACAGTGCTATTAAATGAGATCATATAATCACGTGAAAGACAGAATTGATACAGGCTAATCAAGCAAAGTGTAAATAAAGAAATTGCAAAGGTTAGAGCATATCAGTTGAGAAGAAAGCAAGTAAATGTGCAATAGCAGTTAAGTACCAGAGTACTTTGGCCTTGGCTTTCAGCCGTCCAAAACAAGAGACGCTTAGCACATAAATCAGAACACAAGAGAATAAGAGAGAGCTTAAGTTTTAGTGAGAGTATGAGAGTTCGAATCTGTCTAAGGGGAGAGGGAGAAATGGTTTAAATAGCACTGAATTAAGCAGAAAAATAAGGTAATAAGTCAATCATACATAATTAAGGAATGAAAATAATTCCATAATCAATATAAAGTCGGCTTCATCAATTAACAGAACATAACAACATATAATCAGGCAAGTATTACTTAAATTAGGGAAGGTATTATACAGAATCAATCAATATTCAAAATACCGGATCAAATAAAGTAAGGGAATAATGAGAACATGTAAATCGAACCAAAAAGGAAATATCAGTACCATACCAGAAAAGGAAGGACTGAAATCTCAGTAAAGATTTCAAAACCCTAATTTTGGAGTAAAATTAATCAACAATTAGCGCGAGAATCATATAGATAGATAGACAGAAACATTAAAGGAAAAATAATTAAATAATCGAGAACCCTAAATTAATGTAAGTGGAAAAATAGGCAGAAATACAAAAGAGATATAATATAAGACATATAGATGAAAATAATTAAAGTTTGAACCGTATTTTGGTTTGATTTTGAAGAATCAAAACCCTAATTTTTAGGGTAAGTAAAATCAGTCAAAAATAATAAAGAAAAACCGTAATAGATACACAGAGATGAAACATTAAGGGGTTGGAACAGATTTGTTTCGTCTTTGAAAATAAGAAGCCCTAAATTCTAGGGTAAGTAAAATCAGTCACAGATATAATAAATAAACTATAAAACATATAGATAGAGACACTGGAACATTAAAGGGAAAATACTAAAACAAAACTAAAAATTATTTTAGATTTGGAAAGATCTGAACCCTCGTTTTAGGGTAAGTAAATAGACAGATTGTGATTGACAGAGCAAATATAGATGGAGAATAACATTAAAAAAAAATTGAAGTTGAACCAAATCTGGTTCGAATCAAAATCTGAAACCCTAACTGAAAGATACAAAAAAATATTCGTACTCACAGAGGTTAGGATAAATATAGAAGGAAACAACCAAAATATAAGAGATTTTGAACTAAATCTGGTTCGAATCTCTTGAGATCCACTTGACATTCAAGTCAAGCCCGTCAAGTAACACCCCAGATGAGTAGCAGGTAAAGAAGTAGGACTAGATATGGCAAGGAATCAAGAAATGATTCCATTTCTGGGTAGGAGTCACAGCGAAATGAGTGACGACGGATTAGGGTTTGAGAAGGTGAAGAGTGAGGAGATGAGAGGATTTGATGACGGCAGGTGGGAGAAAATGATCTAGGGTAAGGGTGTTTGGTATAATATTTCAAAGGGTTGGGCGATTGGGAACCGTTGATATCCTAAGATCAAAGGCTAGGTATATTTCAAAGGCCACTTTTTCTATATAAATAAGGTAATTATGCATATATGTCGCTATTATTGTGGAACATTGCAATTATAGCCTAAAGATACAAATATAATTATACATAAAATGTTTAAAGATTAATATGAACATAAATGATAAAAATTAAATAATAAATCATTATAAAATTATTTTTGATGAAACTAATAATTATTTATATAATAGAAACGTAGGAATAAATTGATTAAAATCTTTTGAAAATTATGAGAAAATACATGTTGATGCTCATGTACTATTTTGAAAGTATATATGTACATATGTACAAAATATATATGAAAAAAAATTAGGTCTCAACACCGATCGATTAAAGAGTGATTGTGTCTAATTTTGCTTTCTCAAGTCTAGCAATAAGTGTATTTGATTATGAGCCCAAGTTGGATTATCATTATCTCTAGTCCAAATTTGTTAATTAAACTAATCAATCTCTCAACTAGTTTAATTTCTTGTTAGCCAGGTTTTCATATACTTAGTTCCTCTTTTTTAAGAAAGAACAAGGTCAAATAGGCACAAATCAATATTTGGAACCATTAATTTCAACTTTAAAGCATAAACATGGCTGAATAACACTTAACCCAATCATAAATAAGCATAATACTAATAACCCATAAGATTCACACACTAGGAGTGGATACAACCCTAGATACAAATCTAGCTACTCATAATTAAAGATATGAAAATATAAAAATAAGATGAAATTAAAGACATTAAACTAAAAATAAAAGAAAAATTAGAAGATCTTCTCTAATTATAGCTCAAACTTGCTCAAAATAGGTAAACTTAACTAACTCAAACTGCTACAGTGGAAAGATTCCCTTAAAAGCTATACATTTCTATTTGTAGGACTCCCGAATCTCTGACAAAAATAAGATATAAGCTTGAATTTAGGTGACAAAAAGAGAACATGTTGTTGATCACGAGGTCGATGGGCATCAGCATGAATTGGTAAACTTACAATTTTTATTTTGTCTGGCAACTCCATACTGTAGTCAATATCTTCAATGAAAAATATGGACTTATTTCTTGTCCTCAACAATAGTTTTTTTTTCAAATCTGAGTCTCTCTTTACATTGGCCAACTCTAAATCAAAAATATCAAACTTTAAACAATTAGCCATTGCTGCAATCAAACTAGATTTTCCTGTCCTTGGAGGTCCATACAATAAGTACCATCTTTTTCAAACTTTTCCTACTTTCTTGTAGAATTCCTTTCTTCTTAAAAACCTGTCAAGATCCTCAATTGTATCCTTCTTCACCCCTGCATTATTTACAAGTGAAAAATTTATTTAAGTTTTAGTAACCCGCTCAAGTTTAAATGGTTTAAACAGGGAGGGAGAGAGAGAGAGAGAGAGAGAGAGAGACTTATACCAATTCATGCCAAGAAAGGAAGTTTCCCTACCTACCTTATTGATTAACTAGCTATACCTCTAGGACGATTAACCCTTCCTCCGACGAATTTTCCAGAATAGACAAAGCAAGATAATAAAAATTACAATGATTATTCACAACTCCTTCACGCTAGATCTTGTGAGATTCGGACTCGCCTTCAACTTTGCCTTAAATTGTTTAGAAAGTCTAAAGGGGTGTTGAGAACACTTGGGATAACTAACATTGGTGATACCTTAAAAATGAATGGGAAAGGGCACTGAACTGCCTTTTTATATTACACCAAATCTAGGAAACTCCACCGCTGCTACATGCAAAAACGTGTCGCCCGCCCCGGTGATAGCTAGCACAAGTCTAGTAAAACGTGTTGCCATCTTTTACCCGCAAATGCGTTGCCAGCTTATTGGTTGCGCTAGAAGCTATACTTATCAAGATTTATTTCGGTATGGGTGCGACATTATCCCCCCTTCAGAACATTCGTCCTCGAATATTGAATTGTAGTAATTCCTTACAAAACTTCATTGATCTTCTAGAGTAGTTGTAACGACCCGGTCCGTCGTTAAATAAAACCTGCATTATAATTGCTATTATTGACCTGTCATAGGTTGGTTATTCTATTATTGATTTGTTAGAGTCGATAGGCTTGAAATCGGAATGATTAAATGAGAATTTAGTAACTTAGTCTTTAAAAGATAACCTTATAATGGAAAAAGTCAACTGAGAGTTGACTTATTGGGAAACGACCTCGGAATACGAATTTTATGGCTATGATAGATTTGTTAGGTGATTTGGGACTTAGGAGTGTGTTCGAAATATTTTTGTGATGTCTGGTGTAGAATTAGGCTAGAATTGGCGAAACTTAGTTTTTGGCGATTTCTGGTCGACAGTGGAAAATAGGCTATCGGGGTAGGAATGGAATTTCGATAGATGGAACAGGTTCGTAATGTCATTTTGGATATGTCTGCAAAATTTCAGGTTAATCGGAGTTGTTTTGGGTAGTTTCAGCATCGTTGGAGGATTTTAGAAATTTCAAAGTTCTTAGGCTTGAATTTGATGTGATTCTGGTATTTTGATGTTATGTTTGATGTTTCGAAGGCTCAACTAAGTTTTAATGATCATATATGAGGTGTTGGTATGTCCGAGGGGCTCGGGATGGTTTCAGATGGTCAACGGGGAGTTTGGACTGATTTTGACACTGCTGAGGTTCTGTGACTAGTGTTATCGCACCTGCGGATGGGGAGACGCAGGTGCGGTCCCGCAGGAGCGGACGTGGCATCGCAGGTGCGGAAGCTGGCCAGGTGAGGGGATTTTCGGAGGTACGAGGTAATTGATGTAACTGCGAGGCCGCAGAAGCGGGAGGTCAATCGCAAGTGCAGGATTTGAGGCCTTAGGATTTTTCCGCAGGTGCGGTTCCGCAGGTGCGTGTAAGTGGTCGCAGGTGCGGACCCACTAGACAGAAGGTATAAAAACGTGCCTTCGCGAATTTTAGCCATTTTCTCAATAAATCATCCGGGTTTGAAGCTTTTGGAAGTGTTTTGAAGAGCGAATTCGATAGTTCTTCACCAAGGTAAGATTTTTGGACTCTAAACTCGTTTATATGTGATTAAAGGTTGGATTTATGGTGGAAATTAGGGAAAAATCAGTGTAAATTGGGTGGTTAGGGCTTGGAATTAAGAATCCTTAAAATAGTGATCTGAGGGGTCTTTTGAACTCTGAATTTAGTGTTCTTTATATGTACGGACTCGTGAGATGACGAAGAACAGTTTGGTATAAAAAAATTCTATATTTCAGGACGTGGGCCCGAGGGTCGGGTTTGGACCAATTTCGGGTTTTTTGAGTATTTTTGATACATTTTGATTGGGATTAGTTCCTTAGCATATTACAATAATATACATCTGATTGTTGGTAGATTTGGAGCACTCGGAGGCAGAATATAGAGGCAAGGGCATTGCAGAGTAGTGTATTAGCCGGTTTTGAGGTAAGTAACACTTTCAAACTTGGAACTGAGGGTTCGAAACCCCAAACTATTTGATATTTGCTGTTAATTAAGGTGACACACTCGCCAAGTGACGGGCATGCGGGTGTTTACCGAATAATTGTAGCCTGGCTCATCTCATGGCACTGTCTACTGGTTATCTCAGATTGATATTGTACTGTGGAGGTGGTAATTACCTTGAACGAAATAGAAATCATGCCATGTATAAATGTTAAGGCTTCACGCCGAAGTGTTTAGACCAGAATGGTTGATTATTGTTGTCTTTATTTGTGATTATTTCTTTCATGTACTCAGTCCTGTTATAGTATATGTTTCATGCCGCAGTCTCGTAAGTCGTAAGTTGCTAGCTTATTCTATATTTTCATTGGTTTGAGCTGATTTTGCATTTGTTAGAGCATTGTGAGTGAGACTGGAAGGTACTGACTAAGTGAGGCTTGGAGGCTCGTTTTGAGACAGCTATGAGGTCGGACTGCACACCGCAGCGATCTTGAAATCATGCCTTCGTTGGCTTGATATAGCGCTTGGGCTGAAAGGAGCCCCTCCGGAGTCTATACACCCCCAGTGAGCGCAAAGATATTGAGGGATGGATTTCCCTAGGCATGGATTTGTCTGAGTACTATGTTTCGGAGATGGATTTCCCCGTGGTTATTATGTTTTGGAGGTGGATTTCTCCGTGGTTATTATGTTCCGGAGATGGATTTCTCCGTGGTTATTATGTTCTAGAGATAGGCCTTCTCCGTGGGGGCTAGATCGGCCTTTTTCTTCAGTACTTGGTGACTGTGTCACTTGTGTTTATGTAATATCCGGGATGGACTTCCCTAGGCCTGAAGGCCGTATTGCAGTACTGAGTGGACCACATTATGAGAGCTTGATTAATGAGTACACATCATTCTTGATTCTATATGAATTCATGCTAGTATGTAGAGTTACAGACATATATTGATGCATCGTGTTTATTTCCTGATATATTACTGTCATGTCCAATTTATATACTGTTGTTTGAATTAACGAAGGTTTAGTACGTCACTACCTCTCCGCCCGTAGTTTTGTTTCATTACTACTGAGTTGGTGTACTCACGTTACCCCCTGCACCTTGTGTGTAGATCCAGGTACAGCGAAATTCAGCTCGGGTCAGTGAGTAGCAGCAGTTTCTTCAGAGTTGACGAGGTAGCAGCTGGCGACCGTGATCTCGTCTTCTCTTTCCTTTCTACCTGTCGTATTTATTTTCAAACTATGTTAGTCATTTCTTTTGGTTGTATTAAGTACCAGCAGCTCATGACTGTGTGACACTAGGTCCAGGGTTAGTAGGATTTGGTCTTTTGAATTTCATAAACTGGTATCCCAAAATATTGGGTTTATTGTTATTATTATTGATTTCAGACTTGTTAAAAAGGGAATTATATTGGAAATTTTATTTAGTTAGATAAAATGGGTGGCTTGCCTAGTTCCACGACAGGCACCATCACGACTCTGGAAATTGGTCGTGAAAAGTTGGTATCAGAGCGCTAGGTTAAATAGGTCTCATCAGTCATGAGCAAGTTTAGTAGAGTCTTGCGTATCGGTACGGAGACATCTATACTTATCTTCGAGAGGCTGCAGAACCTTTAGGAAAAATCTCACATTCTTTGAATTCTGTCGTGCGACTCTGTTGAACTCTGAAACTAAACTTCTGTTGTTTTCATTCTCTCAGAGATGGTGAGGACTTGTGCAAATGATAGTGGTGACCAGATCCCAGCAGGACCAACCTAAGGTCGAGGTCGAGGCCGTAGTTGCGACTGTGGCAGAGGGAGGGGTGCAGCCTGTGCAGCAGCCGGGGCACCACCTGTGGACCCTCCCATTACTCAGGAGCAGGTCCTCGCAGCTAAGATTCTAGCGGGGCAGACTCAGGCACCAGCAGTGCCATTGTGATTCTGGATCTTTAGGACACCCTAGCCCAGATTTTGACGGTATGCACCAGCTTGGCACAGGTCGTCGCTATGTCCACTACTGCTACTACTTTTCAAGCCGGGGGAGGCATCCAGACTCCAGCTTCCCGGACACCTGAGCAAGTCACCCAGGGACTTCAGACACCTGAGGCAGCCCTAGTACAGCATATAACTCCGGTACAGGATTATGTAGTCCCAGCTTTAGCTGATGATGAGCAGCGTAGGTTGGCGAGGTTCAGCAGAATCCAGCCTCTGACTTTTAGGGGTACAGAGGGCGAGGATGCCCAGGCCTTCTTAGACAAGTGTCAGCGGATACTACGTACCACAGGGATATTAGAGGCCAGCGGGGTTCCTTTCACTACATTCCAGTTTTCAGGAGCTGCACTTGCTTGGTGGGAGGCCTATGAGAGGCGTAGACCTGCTGATGCAGCGGCCCTTACATGGCACCAGTTCTCCATTCTCTTTTTGGAGAAGTATATACCACAGTCTCGCAGAGAGGAGCTGCGCAGAGAGTTCGAGCAGTTGCGTCAGGGAGACATGACCGTGACGCAGTATGAGATGAGGTTCTCTGAGTTAGCCTGTCATGCCATCTAGCTAGTTCCCACATACTAGGAGAGGATTCAAAGATTTGTTGATGGTCTTGCTTACCAGCTACGAGTTTTTCTGACCAGGGAGAGGGTATCAGGTGCTTCTTTTGAGGAGGTAGTTGACATATCTAGGGAGATTAAGTGAGTGCACCGCCAGGAGCGTGTTGCGAGAGAGGCCAAGAGGCCTCGAGGTTCTTGTAATTATAGAGTGATCACTCAGGAGGTCAATCTCAGCACAGCAGAGGCAGACCATTCAGGCCCCCTCCGCCAGCCCGTCCATCTTACAGTGGTGCTTCATCAGGACACGGCCCCCATAGCTCTCATCCAGACCATTCCTCATTTATTTCACTTCCAGCCCATAGCTCATCTCGGCCCCCATCAATTCAGGGTTCCTCAACACATGGTTCTTCTAGCAGCTACCTGGTCGGGGTTCCCTTCAGTCCCCATCGCCAATTGCTGGTAGAGGTTGTTTCGAATGTGGGGATCCGGGGAACAACAAGAGGTATTGTCCCCGCCTTTCTAGTAGTTCATTTCAGCACAGGAGCCAGCCTCCAGCTTCAGCACCAGTTTCTACACCACCCGCTCCGGCAGCTAGGGGTGGAGGTCAGTCAGCCAGAGGCCGCTCCAGAGGGGGAGGTCGGTCAGGTGGAGGGCAAGCCCGTTTCTATGCACTTCCGGGCATACCAGATGTCATGGCTTTAGATGCAGTGATTACAGGTATTATCTCAGTCTGTCACCGGGATGCTGCAGTATTATTTGATCCTGGTTCTACGTATTAATATGTTTCTTTATACTTTGCACATTTTTTGGATACAACCCGTGAGTCCTTATTTCAGCTGTTCATGTGTCGTCTCCGGTGGGGGATATTATTGTGGTAGACCGGGTGTACCGGTCTTGTATTATATCTATTGGGGGTCGGGAGACCCGGGCAAATCTATTATTGCTTAGCATGGTTGAATTCGATGTGATTTTAGGCATGGATTGGCTATCTCCATGCCATGCGGTTCTCGACTATCATGCCAAGACTGTGACCTTAGCGATGCCTGAATTGCCGAGGATTGAGTGGAGAGGTTCAGTGGAGTACGTGCCTAGCCAGGTGATTTCCTTTCTGAAGGCTCATCGTATGATTGGGAAGGGGTGTGAGTCTTATTTGGCCTTTGTGAGGGATGTTAGTAGTGAGACTCCTTCCATTGATTCTGTTCATGTGGTCCGTGAGTTCCCGGACGTTTTCCCAGCAGACCTGCCAGACATGCCACCCGACAGGGACATTGATTTTGGTATCGACGTATTGCCTGAGACCCATCCTATCTCTATTCCTCCTTACCTCATGGCCCCAACAGAGTTGAAGGAATTGAAGGAACAACTTCAAGAATACCTAGATAAGGGGTTCATTCGGCCTAGTGTGTCGCCTTGGGGTGCACCGGTGTTGTTCGTAAAGAAGAAGGACGGATCCATGCATATGTGCATTGACTATAGGCAACTGAACAAGGTTATGGTGAAGAACCAGTATCCTTTGCCCCATATTGATGACTTGTTTGATCAGCTTCAGGGAGCTAGGATGTTCTCCAAGATCGACTTGAGGTTTGGGTACCATCAGCTGAAGATTCGGGATTCTGATATTCCGAAGAGTGCTTTTAGGACCAGATATGGCCACTATGAGTTTGTGGTTATGTCTTTTGGGCTGACCAATGCCCTAGTCGCGGTCATGCATTTGATGAACAGCGTGTTTCAGCCTTACCTTGATTCATTAGTTATTGTGTTCATTGATGACATCCTGGTGCACTATCGTAGCCAGGAGGTGCACGCTCAGCATTTGAGGGTTGTGTTGCAGAGATTGAGGGAAGAGAAGCTTTATGAAAAGTTCTCCAAATGTGAGTTTTGGCTTATTTCGGTAGCTTTCTTGGGTCACATAGTGTCTAGTGAGGGTATTCGGGTGGACCCGAAGAAGATAGAGGCGGTGCAGAGTTGGCCCAGACCGTCCTCAACTACGGAGAATATGAGGTTCTTGGGTTTGGCGGCTTATTACCGTTGCTTTGTGGAGAGATTTTCTTCTATTGCTTCAACTTTGACCAGATTGACCCAGAAGGGTGCTCCATTCAGATGGTCCGATGAGTTCGGGGAAAGCTTTTAGAAGCTCAAGTCAGCATTGACTACAGCTCCAGTATTGGTATTGCCTATAGGTTCGGGTTCTTCCACAGTCTATTGTGATGCTTCTAGAGTTAGATTGGGAGCGGTTTTGATGCAGGACGATAGGGTGATTGCCTACGCTTCCACACAGTTGAAGGTGCATAAGAAGAATTATCCAGTGCATGATCTTAAGTTAGCTGCCATTATTCATGCCTTAAATATTTTGCGGCATTACTTGTATGGGGTACAGTGTGAGATTTTCACTGATCACCGTAGCTTGCAGTATCTGCTAAGGCAGAAGGACTTGAATTTGCGCCATAAGAGATAGTTAGAGCTTCTTAAGGACTATGACTTAACTATTTTGTATCACTCGAGAAAGTCCAATGTAGTGGCTGATGCCTTGAGTCGCAGAGCCGAGAGTTTGGGGAGCCTAGATTAACTTTCGGTAGTAGAGCGACCATTAGCACTTGATGGTCAGGCTTTAGCGGGACAGTTGGTGAGATTGGATTTGTCAGACCCTCCGCGGGTGGTAGCTAGCATGGCTTCCCGGTCTTCTTTATTTGATCAGATTAAGGCACGACAGTATTATGACCGCCACTTGTTAGTTCTTCAGGATAGAGTTCGTCGAGGTGATGCCCGGGGTGTGACTTTTGGTGATGACGGAGTCATAAGGATGCATGGTCGTATTTGCGTGCCCAATGTGGATGGTATTCGAGAGTTAATATTAGCTGAGGCTCACAGTTCGCGGTATTCTATTCATCCGGGTACCGCGAAGGTGTATCAGGATCTCAGACAGCAGTATTAGTGGAGGCGGATGAAGAGAGACATTGTTGAGTATGTAGCACGGTGTCTCAACTACCAGCAGGTCAAGTATGAGCACCAGAGACCAGGTGGATTACTTTAGAGGTTAGATATTCCGGAGTGGAAGTGGGAGCGGATCACCATGGACTTTGTCATTGGGCTTCCATGAACTTCGAAGAGTTTTGATGCTATTTGGGTTATTGTGGATAGATTGACCAAGTCCGCACACTTTATTCCTATAAGCACTTCTTATACTTCAGAGCGGTTAGCTAGTATTTACATTAAGGAGATTGTCTTATTGCATGGAGTTCCAGTTTCTATTATTTCCGACAGAGGTACTCAGTTCACATCTCAATTTTGGAGGGCCGTACAGAGAGGTATGGATACTGAGATAGAGTTGAGCACTGCATTTCATCCTCAGACTGACGGGTAGTCGGAAAGAACTATTCAGATTTCGGAGGACATGTTACGGGCTTGTGTGATTGAGTTTGGTGGTTCATGGGATCAGTTCCTGCCACTAGCAGAGTTTGCATATAACAACAGCTATCAGTCCAGTATTCAGATGGCCCTGTATGAGGCATTATATGGTAGGAGGTGTAGATCTCCGGTTGGTTGGTTCGATCCTGGTGAGGCTAAGTTATTGGGCACAGATTTGATTCAGGATGCGTTGGAGAAGGTGAAGTAGATCCAGGAGCTATTTCGCACGGAGCAGTCTAGACAGAAGAGTTATACGGACAAGAAGGTTTGGGATGTGTCTTTTATGGAAGGGGATAAGGTACTGCTGAAGGTATCACCCATGAAGGGTGTTATGAGGTTCGGAAAGAGAGGAAAGCTAAGTCCGCGGTTTATTGGTCCCTTCTAGGTGCTTCAAAAGTTTGGAGAGGTGGCTTATAGACTTTCCTTGCCACCCAGTCTATCGAGTGTTCATCCGGTATTTCATATGTCGATGCTCAGAAAATATGTGGGTGACCCGTCTCATGTGTTAGACTTCAGCACAGTTCAGCTCGAGGATGATATGTCTTATGAGGTAGAGCCAGTGGCTATTTTGGCTCACGAGGTCAGAAAGTTGAGGTCAAAGGAGATAGCTTCAGTGAAGGTGTAGTGGAGAGGTCGGCCAGTGGAGGAGGCTACTTGAGAGACCGAGCGGAAGATGCAGAGCAAATATCCTCACTTGTTTGAGACTCCAGGTATGTTTCTAGACCCGTTCGAGGACGAACGTTTGTTTAAGAGGGGGAGAATGTAACGACATGGTCTGTCGTTACATAAAACCTGCATTATAATCGCTATTATTGAACTGTCATAGGTTGCTTATTCTATTATTGATGTGTTAGAGCCGATAGGCTTGAAATTGGAATGATTAAATGAGATTTCAGTAACTTAGTCTTTAAAAGATAGCATTATAATGGGAAAAATCAACTGAGAGTTGACTTATTGGGAAATGACTCGGAATGCGGATTTTATGGCCGGATAGCTTCATTAGGAGATTTGGGACTTAGGAGTGTGTTCGGAATATTTTTGTGATGTCCGATGTAGAATTAGGCTTGAATTGGCGAAAGTTAGTTTTTGGCGATTTTCGGTCGGCAGTGGAAAATAGGCTATCGGGGTCGGAATGGAATTTCGAAAGTTGGAACAAGTTCGTAATGTCATTTTGGATATCTCTGCAAAATTTCAGGTTAATCGGAGTTGTTTTGGGTAGTTTCGGCATCGTTGGAGGATTTTAGAAATTTCATAGTTCTTAGTCTTGAATTTGATGTGATTCTGGTGTTTTGATGTTATGTTTGATGTTTCGGAGGCTCAACTAAGTTTGAATGATCATATTTGAGGTGTTGGTATGTTTGTTTGGGGTCCCGAGGGGCTCGGGATGGTTTCAGATGGTCAACGGGAAGTTTGGAATGATTTTGACACTGTTGAGGTTCTGTTACTGGTGTTTTTGCACCTGCGGATGGGAAGCCGCAGGTGCGGTCCCGCAGGAGCGGATGTGGCACCGCAGGTGCGGAAGCTGGCCAAGTGAGGGGATTTCCGCAGGTGCGAGGTAATTGCCGCACCTGCGAGGCCGTAGGTACGGGAGGTCAATCGCAGGTGCAGGATTTGAGGCCTTAGAATTTTTCCGCAAGTATGTGTAAGTTGTCGCAGGTGCGGGCCCACTCGACAGAATGTATGAAAACATGCCTTCGCGAATTTTAGCCATTTTCTCAATATATCATCCGGGTTTGAAGCTTTTGGAAGGGTTTTGAAGAGGGAATTCGATAGTTCTTCATCAAGGTAAGATTTTTGGACTCTAAACTCGTTTATATGTGATTAAAAGTCGAATTTATGGTGGAAATTAGGAAAAAATAAGTGTAAATTGGGTGATTAGGGCTTGGGATTAAGAAACCTTAAAATGGTGATTTGAGGGGTCAATTGTACTCCGAATTTAGTGTTCTTTGTATGTACGGACTCGGGCTCGGGGGTTAGGTTTTGACCAATTTAGGGATTTTTGAGTATACATTTCGATTGGGATTAGTTCCTTAGCATATTATAATGATATACATCTTATTGTTGGTAGATTTGGAGCACTCGGAGGCCGAATTTAGAGGCAAGGGAATTGCGGAGTAGTGTATTAGCCGGTTTTAAGGTAAGTAACGCTTTCAAACATGGAACTGAGGGTTCGAAACCCCAAACTATTTTATATTTGCTGTTAATTAAGGTGACGCACTGGCCAAGTAACGGGCATGCAGGCGTTTATCGAATAATTGTAGCCTGGCTCATCCCATGGCACTTTCTACAGGTTATCTCAGATTGATATTGTACTGTGAAGGTGGTAATTACCTTGAACGAAATAGAAATCATGCTAAGTATAAATGTTAAGGCTTCACACCGATGTGTTTAGACCATAATGGTCCATTATTTCTGTCTCTATCTGTGATTATTGTTTTCATGTACTCAGTCCTGTTATAATATATGTTTCATGCCTCAGCCTCGTAAGTTGCTAGCTTATTCTATATTTTCATTGGTTTGAGCTAATTTTCATTTGTTAGAGCATTGTGAATGATACTGGAAGGTACTGACTGGGTGAGGCTTAGAGCCTGGTTTTGAGATAGTTATGACGTCGGACTGCACTCCGCAGCAATCCTGAAATCATGCCTTCGTTGGCTTGATATAGCGCTTAGGCTGAAAGAAGCCCCTCCGAAGTCTATACACCCCCAGTTAACGCACAGATATTGAGGGATAGATTTCCCTGGGCATGGATTTGTCCAAGTATTATGTTCCGGAGATGGATTTCTCCGTGGTTATTATGTTCCGGAGGTGGATTTCTCTGTGGTTATTATGTTCAGGAGATGGATTTCTCTGTGGTTATTACGTTCCGGAGATGGAACTTCTCCGTGGGGGCTGGATCGGCCTTTTTCCTCAGTACTTGGTGACTGTGTCACTTGTGTTTATGTAATATCCGTGATGGACTTCCCTGGGCCTGAAGGCCGAATTCCAGTACTGAGTGGACCACCTTATGAGAGCTTGATTAATGAGTACACATCATTCTTGATTCTATATGAATTCATGCTAGTATGCAGAGTTACAGACATATATTGATGCATCGTGTTTATTTCCTGATATATTACTGTCATGTCAAATTTATATACTGTTGTTTGAATTATCGGAGGTTTAGTCTGTCACTACCTCTCTGCCCGTTGTTTGGTTTCGTTACTACTGAGTTGGTGTACTCATGTTACCCCTTGCACCTTGTGTGCAGATCAAGGTACAGCGAAATTCAGCTCGGGTCAGTGAGTAGCAGCAGTTTCTTCAGAGTTGACGAGGTAGCAGCTGGCGACCGTGATCTCGTCTTCTCTTTCCTTTCTACTTGTCGTATTTATTTTCAGACAATGTTAGTCATTTATTTTTGTTGTATTAAGTACTAGCAGCTCATGAGTGTGTGACACTAGGTCTGGGGTTAGTAGTATTTGGTCTTTTGAATTTCATAAACTGGTTTCCCAAAAATATTGCGTTTATTGTTATTATTATTGATTTCAGAATATTGGAAATTTTATTTAGTTAGATAAAATGGGTGGCTTGCCTAGTTCCACGACAGGCGCCATCACGACTCCGGAAATGGGTCGTGACAGTTGTGCCCGCCATGGTGGCCTCATTGTTTCCTTCCGTATCATGAAACAAATTGTCACGACCCAAAATCCAACTAGTCGTGATGGAACCTAACTCAATCTGCTAGATAAGCCAATTAACAACTATCCAATTTCAATGACATTTAATAAGACAATTAAGTAAAACAAAATACCTAAATCCTATACATTTCTCAAGGACTGGTAGTACAAATCATGATCTTCTAAGAATAGAATTTACAAAGCTGAAATGAAATAAATACATCGTCCGTTTGAAAAGTACATAAACAGAGTTTTATAGATCTAAAGCCACCACGAATAAGGGGCAGCTACAACCAGGATGCATGTACATCTTCCATCCAGCTCTCATCGAACACAACAATGTTAGCAGCCAACATCTGCACCCAAGGTGCAGAAGTGTAGTATGAGTACAACCGATCCCATGTATTCAGTAAGTAATAGACCTAACCATAGGTTGAAAGCAGTGATGAGCTAACGCAAGGTCGGGTTCAATACCAAAATCCGTCAACAGTTCATAAAATCATAAATACAAGTAGAAAAGAGGTATCTCAGAAGTAAAAATGCTCAGCTCGTTTAGAGTTCCAGAACATTTTCATGCTTTCAACTTTCAAGTATCTTAGTGAAAATCCAAATCTTTATCAAAAATGCCAAAAATACGAGTAAGTTTGAAAACTGTAATTTTTCCAAATATCCTTTCTACAATAAATAAGATGTTTCATTTTCTTTCCAGATAACAAGTGTAAAATACCTCTTTATGCCCACATATCAGTGTGTGTAAAAATTCATGAATGACGTGATACCGTATAGTATGAGGAAAAATGCATCTCTATGCATGTAGGTCATGTATGCATGCCAATGCCATGTATCTCAGAGATGAAGCATGTACTCTCACTCTCAGAGTACTCAATCTCACTTTCTTACACTTTTCACTCATCATGCTCAACCACTCAGTAAGGTATATGGCACATACGGCGTAGGTGATGTTTTATACGTCAATACCATACAAGAGAAGGTGATTTGTGTGGTGTCCAATTTCCAAGTGCAGTCTCTATAGAAGAACCTAGTTCTTCTTGGTGTTTCAACTTCTACAGTTTGCGGAAAAGTAATTTCCGAATTTAAAGTACACAACAATTTTTACGTGGAAAACACCTGGCTCAAAAGGTGAAAACCCCACGACCTACTTCCCAGTAGGATTTTTCCAAACTCTTCACTATATCAATGAGCAAAACAACATTTATAAAATAAACTCTTTTGTAAGCCTAAGGACTAACTCTAATCCTTTTGTGGCAAACTAGCCTCTAGCTATTTGCGACAAGCTTCAAGTTAACTCTAACTTGAACAGTGTGTACCTATTATAATTGCTTCTAGATAAAGCTGAAAGATACAATATGTAACCACCTACTACAAACAACTAGACTCAAAAGACAACAGATGGAACTGGTTCTTCTAGCTGGTTCAAGTAGCTTTTGTGTCGCACAAGGATTTTGCTTGCAAAATTGCTTTGGTAATTTTTCTTTCAGTTCTTGTTTCACATATGTGTTTGTGCGTAAATTCTTCAGCATGAATGCTTCAACATTTTATAGAGTTAGTATTTGAGATGTTGTTGTTCAGTTCTAATTCAAATCTTCCTTGGTGGAAGAGTTTGTGTTCATCTCAACTTTCTTGATCTTGATTCTGTCCTACCTGAAATCGAACTCTATCTTCTTATATTTGCAACCTTTTCACTTAGGAGATAACCTCTTAGTTCACAGATAATGTTTATTCCTGTGCATGGACGCTTCTCGTGCCAATGGGTCTTTTTGACTATGTCTGCTTTGATGGACCTGGTTCAACTGGGTTGGCATTTGTCAATCTTCAAAACCATGCAGTGATTGGATTCAACAAATTCCCCCTTTTTGATGATGACAATCTCTGTGCTTAACCTTGTACATACTTCAATCCAACATAGACACTTTTTATAGATTTAAGCATTCATCATAGAGATACCAGGTTCATTAGGTTATAAATATCACAAAAAGCATTGAAATTTTGAAAAGCACATATCTTCCCCCTTTTGGCATTATCAAGAAGTTTCAAAATGATAAACATACCAGAAGTATTAACAATTACTCATGGACTTGAGGCAACTACAGATGCAAATCATGAATTAATCATCAAAGGAAACCAATCAAATGTAAGCTATTTAAGAAACTGAGACAAAATCAATACCCAAAAAGCAAAATTCATTGATTAGATAGCAGATCAGGCACCATACACAAAAAGAACTAAAAATAGTCGCAACCATGAGCAAAACAGAAAATAAAAAGTAGAACAGAATTTAGACAATCCCAAACTGGGTCATAAAGGGGGGTTTTTGGAGGCACTGGACTCCTAAGGCTGGGAAGGGGCAGAGGAGGTTGTGGTCTTGGCTTGAAGAAGGGAGAGCATTTTATGAAGAACACCATCATTCTTCTTCTTTTCTTTGGCTAATTCAGCTTTGAGAGCATCCTGCTCAGCTTCAACCTCAATAAGGTGAGATTTCAAACGAAGGATCTCCGCATCCTTGATCTCACCTTCCTGCACAAGTGTCCTGACCTTGCTATTAACAGGCAGTTTCCTAGATGAACCAGGTTCATCCTCAGGAATATTAACAATGTAGTCACAGGCCAGCAGCGTATTCTTCCCAAAGTAGTCCTTAGCAATAGCTATTTCAGCTTTCTTCACTAGAACCTTGAAGTGAGCAAGCACAACAGTCAGGATAAACCCATAAGGTATAGCATGTGCCTTGGCTCCATTCACAAACCTGTCCAAGAGCTGGATGATGAAGGCAGGACAATTGATCTGTTTACCCCTGTACAAGCACTCCATGAGTGTGAGATCCATGTAGCTGGCAATGTGCCTTCGCTCTTGCCTAGGCAGTAGATATTTTATCACAAACTCGAAAAACAGTTTGTGCTGAGGCCTCATCTCACTCTTAAACACTGCCTTGGGCTCAAGTTCTTGCTCATTCTCACAAAAAACTTAGTGATTTGAAGAGCTGAGGGAAAACCATCCAGATTAAGCCATCTTTGCCTAGTATAATCATCATAACCCTCATAATGGATATGCATCACTTCCACCAACGCCTTTGCATCAAATTAAATCTCAACCCCTTGAACCTTGGAGGATACCCTTCCATCTTTGACAACTGCGTTGGCCATAAATTCAACCAACTCGATCCTAGCCAGCCTTCCCTCAAGGTGAAGAACCATGTCCTTCCACCCTTGAACATCCAAGGTATCTATCAGGAAAATCATCCCTAGCTCTTCAAGGTCTCGAAACAACTTTCCCTTCAAGATAGTACGCTTTTTAAACATTGTGAGTTTGTCAGTCTTCTCACCAGACACTTCCACTTCCTCTCCACTCCATTCCTCATTTTCAACAATCTTTACTTTCTTTGACTCAGACCTGGTCCTCTTTGCAATTATTGAGGGTGTGGCAGACACAGATGCTGACTTCTTGGAAGAAGCCTTAGCTTTCTTGGGTTTTGGTGTCTCAACCTCAACTGGTGCTGGTTGTTTCTCCTGATGGACCAGGTCCATCTCATCGTCATCAACATGAACTACCTCAATAGGCTCTCCAACTTTTTCCTTTCCCTTGGAAGACTTCTTCTTCTTGCTCTCTTTCAGAGCCTTTTCCAGTTCTTCTTCTTCTTGCCTAACATTGCTTCTAGTAGCACGACTCTTTGGGGTAGGAGCATCAGCAGATGATGAAGCTTTCCTATTCTTGGTTGGAACCAGGGTATTAGCTTTCTTGGATCTTGGAGTTCTCTTCTTTTTGGGATTGTAGGACTCCCCTAACTTTTTCATCAACTCAGCCAACGTTTCCTCAATAGATGAACCAGGTTTATCTACTGCTTGTTGTAGGCTTTCCAGACCTGCTGCTGCTTCTCCAGAATTTCTTCCCCCTAAAGCTTTGACTCCTTCTCAACAATCACAGGAGTGGGGCCACAAATAGCCAGAGTGACACCTTCCTTCCCAGAACCCCTTTTTGAGCTCCCTTCTCCCTCTCTCTCAATATTTATATTTTCCCAAATTTTCTTCGCCTATCTGGTACCTCTACATCCACTATCGACCCAATCAAGATAAACCTGTTTTCAACCATTTCAGTTGCAGACCCAAATTCAAGATTTCCCTTTTCAGTGTCACATGAACCTGGTGCTTCATCCTCATTTGCAGATTTGAAGGACTCACTGGAATATTCAGAGTCTTGGACCTTTCTAGCTTGAAGTATCTCATTTAATTTTCTGGCACAAGAACCAGAGGCAACTATTTTTCGGTCCAACACTTTACTCTACGTTTTCTGGGGCTGGAGTGGGGCTAGGTGTAACGGCTGGGACTGATTTGGGTGAAGGAGTGGGTTCAGGGATAGGTTCAGGAATAGGTTCAGAAACTGGAGGGTTTTGGGGGGTCGAAGACTTGGTTGGAGAGTGTGAGCTATGTATCGATGGAGAATTAGAACCAGGGTCATCAAGACTGACCCCGTAATCAGAGGTGGTTGATGAAGATGAAGCAGGGGGTGGTGAAGAAGACATTGTTATGATGATTTGGGGAGAGAAGATTTTTGATCATTTTGGTATGAGAGGAATGATGAACTTTTTTCGACGGTTATGCTTTTGAAGAGGGGAGGTAATGATGGATTTTTAAAGATGTGGTTATAATTGTAAAACATGCATAATTCTTGTTCAAGTGGGAGCCTAATCGTTGCAGGAGTGTCAGCGTTTAGACGGTTATGTCTCCCTAAATGTAGGCTAATTAAGGTTCGATGGGACTCTTTGAAACGGGTTCATTTTGGGATAAGTACTAATAATTTGAAATGAACCAAATATAGATAGAGTCCTTCTCATGTGTGACTATAATTATTTCAATAAGTGTATGGGAATGAGCACGTACCTTGTCAGTCAGATGAATCAGCAGCGATGAACCAGGTTCATCATGTTATAGTCTTTAATTTTCCTCAATTTACAAAGATAGAAAAACATCATTAGTAGCCAAGGAATCATATTAATACATGGCAAAAGAGTATGGCAGTAAATTCATGATACTAAGCAATGATTAGTCTGGTTAGCTACCTATTTTAGTGTTTCTAGCCAAAAAAACTCCATTTTTGTTTTTCAATTAGGTGATTAATCATCCCTAATTCTAGCATGTTTCTCTCAAAATGCTCCCTCCTTAGTGCTTTAGTGAAAATATCTGCAATTTGTTTGTCAGTAGCACAGAATTCGATTGAGATCATTCATTTTTCATAGTTATCTCTTAGAAAATGGTGTCTGACATCTATGTGCTTGGTTCTCTTATGATGAAACGGGTTCTTCGTCATGCTAATTGCACTCGTATTGTCACAGAAAATAGGAATACATCCAACCTCTATACCAAAATCCATGAGTTGTTGCTTGATCCATAGCAACTGAGCACAACACGAGGTTGCAGCTACATATCCAGACTCAGCAGTAGACAGGGCCATTAAGTTTTGTTTCTTGGTTGCCCAAGACACAAGGCAAGAGCCCAAAAAGTGAGCCATGCCTGAAGTACTTTTCCTGTCAACCAGGAAACCTGCATAATCTGCATCAGCATATCCTACAAGGTCGAGATTACTACCTTTAGGATACAAAAGACATAAATCAGTAGTGCCCTTCAGATATCTCAAAATTCTCTTCACTGCAGTTAGATGGGACTCCTTTGGATTTGCCTGAAATCTCGCACAAAGTCCTACACTGAACACAATATTAGGTCTGCTGGCAGTGAGATATAATAAAGACCCAATCATCCCTCTTTATAGCTTTTGATCAACGGATGAACCAGGTTCATCCACATCTAATTTTGTAGTTGTGGATATAAGGGTGTCAATTTCTTTTGAGTCTTCCATTTTAAATCTTTTGAGCAATTCTTTCACATATTTTTGCTGATGGATCATTGTTCCATTTGCGTTTTTCTTGATTTGCAAGCCTAAAAAGAAGTTTAGCTCACCCATCATACTCATCTCAAACTCACTCCCCATAAGTTTAGAAAATTCCTTACTCAACTTGTCAGAGGTTTCCCCAAATATGATACCATCCACATTTATTTGCACAACCAGGAGATCCTTACCTTTTTCCTTTAAGAATAACGTACTTTCAATTTTACCTCGTTTGTATCCATGTTCTAGCAGGAATTTCAGTAGCCGCTCATACCATACTCTTGGTGCTTGTTTGAGTCCATAGAAGGCCTTGTCAAGTTTCTATACATGGTCACGTGTCTCCTTGCTTTCAAAACCTAGAGGCTGTTTGACAAATACTTCTTCGTTTAGATAGCCATTGAGGAAAGCACTCTTTACATCCATCTGATGGAGAGTGAATTCCATGTGTGCATCAAATGCTATAAGAAGTCTGATTTTCCCCAGTCTTGCCATAGAAGCAAAGGTCTCATCATAGTCAATTCCCTCTTCTTGACTATATCCTTGGACAACCAGTCTGGCCCTGTTTCTTGTAACAGTTCTATCCTCATCGAGTTTGTTCCTGAAGACCCACTTTGTGCCAATCACTGATATGTCTAGTGGTATGGGTACCAAGTTCCATGCTTGACTTCTTTCAAATTGATTTAGGTCTTCTTGCATGGAATTTACCCAGTCATCATCCTTTAAGGCTTCAACAATGTTCTTTGGTTCGATCAAGGATAGATAGGCATCAAACGCACACAGATGTTTCAAGAAGGATCTTGTTTTGATTCCGGATGTCAAATCTGTTATAATGTTCTCAAGAGGATGAGAGTTTTGATATTTGTGTGGTTTGAGCACCAATTTTTCACTTCTAGATGATCCCATGATGTCTTTTTGTTGTGGAGCGGGATTAGGGCCAAGGTCCAGAGTGATTTGTTGTTGAGTTCCCCCTGTCATGTTGCTTGGGGTAGTTGGACATGGTCCATCACCTGTTCCATCTTTCATAATTGCTTTAATTTGTTCGCTGCTTCTGACCAATCCAAGTTCCTCATCTTCTGGTTCCTGTCTCTCAGAAAGAGTGTTAGTTTCATCAAAAACAACATGCACACTACCCTCTACACACATAGTTCTTTGGTTATATACTTTATAAGCTTTGCTATGTGATGAATATCCCAAGAATACTCCCTCATCACTTCGGGGATCAAATTTACCTAGGGAATCTTGCCATTGTTATGCACAAAGTACTTGTATCCAAAAGCCCTAAGGTGGGATATGTTATGCTTTCTCCCTTTGAGTAATTCATAAGGAGTTTTCTCTACCAGTGGTCTGGTCATGCATCTATTTATTATGTAGCATGCAGTGTTTATTGCTTCCGCCCAGAAGCTATGGGGTAGTTTTCTAGAAAGAAGCATGGTTCTAGCCATATCTTCAAGAGTTCTGTTCTTTATTTCAACAACCCCATTTTGCTGTGGGGTTCTAGGGGCAAAAAAGTTATGATTTATACCATGTTCATTACAAAATTCAACAAACTTTGCATTCTCAAATTCAGTACCATGATCAGATCTTATTGATGCTAGTTGATTTCCTAACTGTTTCTGAGTTTTTCTAACAAATGAAGTGAACATATCAAATGCTTCATCTTTAGATGTCAGAAATAAGGTCCAAGTGAACCTTGAGTAATCATCAACTAGCACCATTACATATTTCTTACCACCTCTGCTCAGAGTTCTCATAGGACCATATAAGTCCATATGAACCAGTTCCAACGTCCTGGTGGTACTAACCATTTTCTTTCTTTTTAATGAGGATGTTACATGCTTCCCCCTTGTACATGCCTCACAAACTTTGTCTTCCTTGAACTTAATGTTAGGAAGCCCTACCACTAAGTCCTTAGAGACTAATTTTTTAAGCTGATCAGACTCGCGTGACCAAGTCTTTTGTGCCAAAGGAGGGGATCACTGTCCAACACTCTTAAGCAAGTGAGTTCATTTTCTGATAGTGTGTACAAGTCTATGACATAGATGTTATTAATTTTTTTCCTGCAAAATAATCTTGTTAGTAAGCAGGTTAATCACAAAACATTTTTTGGAAGTGAAAGCAACCAGGTTAGCTCTGTCACACAATTGTGACACACTGATCATGCTATATTTCAAGCCATCTATCAAGTAAACATGTTCAATGGAATGTGTGTCATACTTACCTACCTTACCAACCCCGATAATTTCACCTTTCTTTTCATTTCCAAAGGAGACATTTCCTGCTTTGAGGTTTTCAAGTGAAAGGAGTTGTTCCTTGTTCCCTATCATATGTTTTGAGCAGCCACTATCCCAGTACCAAATTTGGCTTCTTCCTCTCACTTGAACCTCTGGTTCTTCATATGATTCCTCATCAGATTCGCCAATTGCCCTGAGCGCATGTTCTTCATTCTCACCATCTTCTAACTCTTCATCTGAGCTTTCCCCCCGAGCAGCAACCATAGCTTTTGTTGTGGTTTTCTTGGGTTGGTCCAGTTCCTTCTTCCTGTTCCTTCTTTCGAATCTCTCCTTTTTCCATTCCAATTCCCATTGAGGACAGTTCTTGATATGGTGGTCAGTCTTTCCACACTTGTAGCATCCCTCGTTGGTTGGCCTCTCTGGAGCTTTTGCTTTGTTGTTATTTCCACCTCTAAAGATTCCCTTCTTCTTTATGAGAAAGTTTCTGAATTCTTTGGTAATCATGGCCATCTCGTCTTCCTCTAGATCTATTCCCTCAGTGATTCTCAGTGCTAGACTCCTTTCCTTCTTTGGAGCATCCATTTTCATTGTCTGCCTTCTAAGTTCATAGGCAGTAAGGTTTCCAATTAGCTCGTCCAATCTGAGGGTTTCCATATTTTTGGATTCCTGGATAGCAGTGATTTTACTTCCCCGGGAAATTTGTAAGACCTTTACCAGGATCTTCTCTACCCTGTCATCTTCAAGAATGACTCTACCAAGAGACTTAAGTTCATTTGTCAGAGTTGTGAACCTTGTGTACATTTCTTGGATTGTCTCTCCTTCTTTCATAATGAAGTTTTCATACTGAGAGGAAGGTAGAGTACCTCTTGATCTTTTCACTTGAGGTGTTCCTTCGTGAGCTACTTGTAAGGTATCCCAGATTTATTTGGCAGTGGTGGAACTTTGAATCCTACTATACTCGTCTGGACCTAGTCCACAAACTAGCCACTTTTTGGCCTTAGTTTTTTTCTCCCATTTCTTCAGATCCTCAGCAGTGCAGTCAGCTTTAGTTTTTGGTACATCTACTCCTTCAGCAGTTTTCTTCATGGTGGCTAGAGGACCATCAGTGACTGTCCCAGAGTTCATAGTCTTCTCCAATCAGGTGGTCCTTCATCCTATTTTTCCACCAAGAGTAATACTGACCATTGAAGAGTGGTGGCCTTGCAGTTGATTGACCTTCCCAGTTTCCAGGTGGTGCACTCATCTTGATCTTTTCCAAGGTCTTAGCCTTTCAAGGATAACCTGCTCTGATACCAATTGATGTTTTAGACGTCAATGCCACACAAGAAGATAGGTTACTTTGTGTGGTACCCAATTTTCGAGTGATGTCTCTCTAGAAGAACCTGGTTCTTCTTAGTGTTCCAATTTCTACTGTTGAGGAATAATAAAAGCAATAATGTAAAAATACAGAGATACTTTCAATTTCTACTGTTCCAATTTCTATTGTTGGGAGATACTTACCTCTGGTTCTTCATGTGATTCCACATCAGATTCTCCAATTGCCATAAGTGCCTGATCTTCAGTCTCCCCATCTTCTTATTCCTCATCTAATCTTTCCCCCCCAAGCAGCAACCATATCCTTTATTGTGGTTTTCTTGGGTTGGACCTGTTCCTTCTTCCTGTTCCTTCTTTCATATCTCTCCTTTTTTCCATTCTACTTCCCACTGAGGACAGTTTTTGATGAGATGATCAGTCTTACCACATTTGTAGCATCCCTCGTTGGTTAGCCTTTCTGGAGCTTTTGTTTTGTTGTAGTTTCCTCCTTTAGAGATTCCCTTCTTCCTCATGAGAAAGTTTCTGAATTCTTTGGTAATCATGGCCATCTCATCATCCTACAGATCTTCTCCCTCAGTGATTCTTAATGCTAGACTCCTATCCTTCTTTGGACCATTGATGCGAGGTTAGAATTCATGGTTTAACATGTTATATGCCCTACATTTTATGTGCATTAATGATAAAAAAAATACACTTTTTATGTGCTTAATGGAGTTTATTTCATGTGTAGGTGAATTGGAGATGGAAACCGAGCTAAATGGATGCAAATACGTCGAAAATACGCTTGAGAGGCGAAGAGGGACACCTGGCCTTATCCAGGCGTTTGCGTCCTAAAGCCAGGTTGGCCCTGGCGTTAAGGGGGAATTTGCCTCCTAAGCCAGTCCTGGCCTGGCCTTAGAGCCACAACGCCTGGTCTCCTAGTTCTGGTCAATTTCGAGTTTTGACGAGTTTAAGTGTTTCCCGTTTGAAATAGAAGTCTCCTACACGTTTAGGGTTTGTCCTAAACTTATAAATAGACCCCAAAAACACAACTTAGAAGAGATTCAAAGAGGAGAGAAGGGATTCGAACGGCAAGACATCAAATTGTACAGATTTTCTTCATTACTTTGTAGTTTAATTATGCAAGTTATTTTAGATTTGATTCTTATGAATTTGTTTAGCTAACTTCTTTAATCTAGGGTTTTGGTAGAACCCGTTGGGGGATGAACTTATTTTGTTATTAATATAGTTCCGATTGGTTGATTAATCTCTAATTGTTCAACTACGTTCTTGTTGTAGTTAATTGAATGGCCATCAATTAGCTGTGCCTATTTATTATGTATCTACTTGAGAGAGAGTGCATATTTAGGTAGTTGTTTGAACAACATCACTCCCGGAGTATAGATGAAAGTCATAACCGAGGGTTTAGAGGTTGGATTAGAGATAACGATACCTCGGGTGCAATCTAAAGTGAACTGTAATGCAATCTAGCTAGCGTAACTTGAGAGAGTGCGTCTAGTAAATTATCATAATTACTTGAGAGAGATTTATGGTAGATAGAGTGTTCATGATTGATAAAGACAACTAATCAAGCTATATAAAGTATCCGAGAAGTAAATTCACCGACGGGGGAAACCATAACCTTAGATCTTTATTACAATTGTTTACACCTTAGCGTAGTTAATCTTTAGTTTTAATCTTTAGTTTTAGTAATTTAAATAACATCAAGTGACAGTTGAGTATTCTAACAGCTTGCTTGATACATAAATTCCCTGTAGGATCGACTCTGGGCATAATACCCCGAATTATATTTGCAAAGCCCGCTTAGTCTTTTATTAGACATAGTTGAGCGTGATCAAATTTTGGCGTCGTTGCCGGGGAATTAACGGTATTATCAAGTGTAGCTGTAATTGTACATATTATTAGGTTNATCCATCTTCATTGTCTGCCTTCTGAGTTCATAGGAAGTGAGGTTTCCAATCAGCTCATCCAATCTCAGGGTTGCCATATTTTTGGATTCCTCGATAGCAGTGATTTTGCTTTCCCAGGTAATAGGCAAGACCCTTGTCAGTATCTTCTCAACCATGTTCTCTTCAAGAATGACTCTTCCAAGAGACTTTAGTTCATTAGTCAAGGTTGTGAATCTTGTGTACATCTCTTGGATAGTCTCTCCTTCTTTCATAGTGAAGTTTTCATACTGAGAGTATAGTAGAGTACCTCTTGACCTTTTTACCTGAGGTGTTCCTTCATGGGCTACTTGCAAGGTATCCCAAATCTCTTTGGCAGCGGTGCAGCTTTGTATTCTGTTGTACTCATCTGGACCTAGTCGACCCACTTGCCACATTTTGACCTTTGCATTCTTCTCCCGTTTCTTCAGATCCTCAGCAGTGCAGTCAGCTCTAGTCTTTGGTAAATCTATACCTTCAGCAGTCTTCATCATGGTAGCCAGAGGACCATCAATGACTATGTCCCAGAGTTCATAGTCTTCTCCAATCAAGTGATCCTTCATCATGTTCTTCCACCAGGAGTAATACTGGCCATTAAAGAGTGGTGGCCTTGCGGTTGATTGACCCTCCCAGTTTCCAGGTGGTGCACTCTTTTTGATCTTTTCCAAGGTGTTAGCCTTTTTAAGGATAACCTGCTCTGATACCAATTAATGTTTTATACACATCAATACCACACAAGAGGAGGGGTGATTTGTGTGGTGTCAAATTTTTGAGTGGAAGAGTTTGTGTTTATCAATTTGCAACCTTTTATCTTAGGAGATAACCTCTTAGTTCATAGATAATATTTATCTCCTGTGTATGGACGCTTCTCATGCCAATGGGTCTGTTTGACTATGTTTGCCCTGATGGACCTGGTTCAACTAGGTTGGCATTTGTCAATCTTCAAAACCATGCAGTGACTTGATTCTACACCAGGGAAGATCCATCCCGGAATATATACATCATTGACAATCAGTCACTCAGTACCGAGGAAGGCTAATCCGGCCCCATGAAGAAGATCCATCTCCAGATATATAATGGCTTCCGACAAGATCCATGTCCAGGGAAGATCCATCCCTCAATATAATCAATCGCGCTCACTGGGGGTGTGTCAGATTCCGGAGGGCTCCTACAACCCAAGAGCTATCATAAGCCAGATCCAACCATAAATCAATATAACATGTTGCGGCGTGGAGCCCGATGCCATAACTATCACTCATAATTAGGCTCTCAGTCTCACTCGGCCATAAATCTCTCCAGTCTCATTCACGGGCTCACAATTTCGTGAAACTAGCCTAACAAAAATGACATGATGTATCAATAAACAACAACTAAGACTGAGATATGATATGAATGCATGAATACGACTGAGTACGAAATATCAATAAAATCAGTGAGATGCTGCAAGAAATGACCACTATGGGTCCTAACAATATCAGCATAAATCCTAAACATGATATTTAGCATGATTGACAGCTCAGTTACTTTACCACATGGTGAAAACACAGATATCAACAAAATAGGGCCACTATACAACGCCATCGAAACAACGGAGTCACAATTCACTGGGTGAACGCCCACACGCCCTTCACCTAGCATGTGCCTCACCTCAATATCAATCACATACCACGTAATTCGGGGTTTCATACCCTTAGCACTAAGTTTAGAAGTGTTACTTACCTCGAAGAAAGCAAATCCAATACCCAGCAAGCCAACTGATGCTCCAAAAATGCCATCCCGCGCGTACCGACCTCCGAACGGCTCGAAATTAAACAAAAGTAACTCAAATACATCAAATAATTCCAAAGGAAACAAACTCAAACGATAAAGGTCGAATCTTTAGTCAAAATCCCAAAATTGACCAAAAAATCAAACCCGGGCCCGCGCCTCGGAACCCAACAAAACTCATAAAATCTGACAACATATTCAATTATGAGTCCAACCATACTACTCCACTCAAATCCGACTCCTAATTGATGTTCAAAACTCAAAAAATTACTATATGAAATTTTAGACAAAACCCCCAAATTTCACTTTGAAATCATCAATCAAATGCCAAAAATGAAGATGGATTCATGAAATATAATCCAAATTGAGTATAGAACACTTACCCCAATCCATATGGTGAAAATCGCCTCCAAAAATTGTCAAAATCCGAGCTCCCCAACACAAAATATGACCAAATAAACAAACCTTCGATATTAAGTATTTTTGCCCAGTTGTTCTGCCTCGTTTGGCATGCCAAATGATCCCAAAACTAGATTTTGATGTCTCCAATAGATTTCTTGTGAAATTTTAGTCAAGATAGGCTTTTGAATCACTCCATTTGACCTTATAATGAAAGCGATATGTTGGTTTCAATATTTGAAAATGTACAGATTTTTAAATACGAAATCAGCGGCAATTTCGTAATTAATCTGAAAAATCTAGCAACCCAATTCTTAGTAAAATAACCATAACATTCTCATACGATATCCAAATTCGACGAGTCTTTTTGCTACAAGTCCGTAATTACGATACGGATCTAAATTCAATCAAAACAGAAATCGGAGCTCATTTGTTCAATGTGGTACCATTTAAGCTTGAAGAAACAACGTCAAAACATAAGAAAAACGAGCGCAACACAACCCAAACCTATCCGAAACTCACCCGAGCCCCTGGACCCCGTACGAACATACCAAAAAGTCCCATAACATAACACAGACTTACTCGAGGTCTCAAGTCACGCATAAAAACATCGAAACGATGAAGCACACCTCAAATCAAACTTAATGAACTTTATAGCTTTCGATTTCCAAAAACTCACGTCGAAACATATCAAATCAACTCGGAATGAACTCAAATTTTGCACGCAAGTCCTAATACATCATACAAAGCTACTCGTGTCCCAAACTACCGACCAAAGT
Organism: Nicotiana knightiana; assembly: GCA_005239525.1. Lineage (NCBI taxonomy): Eukaryota > Viridiplantae > Streptophyta > Magnoliopsida > Solanales > Solanaceae > Nicotiana > Nicotiana knightiana. The sequence goes on from ML375068.1 coordinate 47,026, forward strand.
GAAAATGCTCAAAATGATTGGTCGAGATGTTACACAAATAGGTGTACCTGAATTTCATATCTTCTCCAGCTTCCCATGTCATTTCTTATACTCTATTGTTCCTCCAGAGTACTTTAAAGGAATACCTCTTTAGTTCGCAACTTACGAACTTGATGATCTAAGATGCCTACCGAAATTTCTTCGTAACATAGATCCCCCATGACTTAAAGATCTTCGTTAGGGGTAACACATGATGTATTATTCAAACACTTTAGAAGCATAAACACATGGAATACCGGATGCACTGCCTGCAATTCCGGGGGCAATTCAAGCTTATACTCCACTTGAGTGACTCTCTGAATAATTTGGTATGGCCCAACATACCGGGGGCTAAGTTTGACTTTCTTACCAAACATCATCATGCCTTTCATAGGCAATACCTTCAAGAACACCCAGTCTCCCACAGCAAACTCCAAATCTTGTCGTCGGTTATCTAAGTAAGATTTATGCCTACTCTGGGCGGTCAATAATCGACTTTGAATTATTTTCACCTTTTTATAGCTTGTTGCACCAAATCGGAACCTAAAAACTTTGTTTCACTAACTTCGAACCAACCGACAAGAGATCAACATTTTCGTCTATACAAGGCTTCATACGATGCCATCTGAATACTAACATGATATGTGTTGTTGTAAGAAAATTTGATGAGTCGTAGATGATCCTCTCAATTTCCTTTGAAGTCTAAAACGCATGCTCGTAACATGACCTCGTGGTTTTGAATAGTGTGCTCGACCTAGCCATCCGTTTGTTGATAGAATGATGTGTCAAGGTTGATGTCACGACCCAAACTGGAGGATCATGACTAGCACCCGGTCCATACTTGCCGAGCACCAACGAACATTTTATCTAATTTTCTTTATTATCTTTAAGGGCTGGTGAGATCAATATAAATGGTAGATATGGATCATGAACAATCAAAAATGAAAGATAAGGGCATGAACATACATCACATGGGATGACAAGACTGCTAAGAAACTACATATAAGGTACGATCTACAACGCTGCCATGAAAGACTATACAATAAAAATTAGCCAACAAGGCATACCAAACTATACATGAGTCGACACCTGTCTATGAGCCTCTAAAGGGGCATAAGTGATGCAACATTGCCAGAATAGGGCCCCGACATATCCATAATATCTATAACAAAAATGCATACCAAGACCATGGCAAGTCCGAAGAAGGGATCTCGCCAACAAAAACTGGGAATCCTACTTTGGTGGGAGAGCTGTGTCTACCTATCTATCAAGACCTGTAGCACGACATACAGCGTCCACAAATAAAGAGGACGTCAGTACGAATAAAGTACTGAGTATGTAAGACAGGAAAGCATAAGTAAGAACAGTAATGTAAACAGGGATAGAGAATATACAACCTGTAACATCTGGGTACCTCTGAGGGATACTGACATGAAATGCATGATACATACATACATATACATAAACTTTTAAAACATACACCTCTGTGGGCATCATCATCATCATATCATATCCGGCTGTAATAGGCTCGGTAAAACGTACCCGGCCACGTGGAGCTCAGTAAAACCCAACTGACCAGTGCTTGCACAATAGGTGCCATACCCGGCCGACTATAGCGCGGCTCGATAGAGTAAAATAGATACATATATATATAATTCATTTAGGACTCATTGGAATCATATTCTGAACCTTTCGGAGTGACGTAAGGTCGATATTCTCCGTACATGTTATTAGGACTAACTCTTCATTAAGAATCTTATAAGAATCAGGAAGTACCAACAACATTGATAACATAAGAATAATAGAAGCAACCTTAACATCAATTATTCCATAAGAAGGGAAACAATGTAAGTACTGCTAGCTCCTAAGAGTAGAGTATCTTTAGAAGCTCGTCCATTGCATTATGTACAATCGGAGTCGTGCAAAAGAAGGAAATGGATAGCCTCACATACCTTGTATATATACTTCCCAACTCAAGCTATGCAAATGTCACGGCTCCTTAATCTACAATAAGAGAAACGACACTATCGTTATTGTTTAAGCGTCGTAACTATTATGTATCGACCATAACATATTTTACGATGAAATGGACAGCACCTCCCCTATACATATGACTTCACACAAGTCAAAACTATCAGCAAACATCCCAAACAACATCAATAATCATATTGAGCCTCACAAAATAGTCCACCAACCAACAACATTACTATCAAGCCTTTCGATATATATTTCACAAGTTCTAGCTTCAATGACTTAGTCGTAACTTGGATAATCTTAAATACATGTAGAGTAAGAGGTTACTCACCTTTAAAAAGAAATAAAAACTCCAACTTGACCATAATTTTCCAAGAAATATCCCTCCAATGCTACCACAACAACAGGGAAGCGAAACTAGCAATCAATTAGGGTTTTTCGGTACTAGAATCACTTTAAAAGGCTTGAAATCACTTAGGGTTGATATTAAATACTTGAGGGAGTATTTACAGAACATAAAAACTTTAAAAAAAACCTTCCACACGAGCTTGAACAACATAAAATGAACAATAACAAGAAGAACAAGAAACTTACTAGCGCCACGGGATTCTCGACACTTGATTTGTGTTGTTTGCCCTTTGTTTGGGTCTTGAATCTTGAGAAAACCTTAAGAGGGTGTTTCTAGGGTTCTAAGGTCTAAATATACTAACAATTAATGACTTAAAATGGGTTCTAAGCATATTATATATATCCATCTCTCTTAAACCGACTATGTGGGACCCATAGAGAGGTGCTTACCGCAGTCTCGCGAAAATGCGAATATCTCTCTATTCTCATATCGTATTGATGAAAGGTTAGATATGTTGGAAACTAGACTCATAGATCATAAATTTGGTGGGTATATAACCCCATAATTCCAAGTATATTGGGATAATAGTTTAGTAACATTTTACCTAAAGTTTAAGTAAAACTATGAACCTAAGTTGCGACAACACTTGTCGACTTTTGTTTCATAACTCGTTTGACTTCGATACTTATGATACAGATATTATGTGATTCAAATACCTTTAAAATGATCTCTTAATAAAATTAAGCACCCCTAGGTCTACCAAAAATATGGGTTACAACATCCTTGATTCATTTAATTTCTAATACTTGTTTATCACCCTTATACACTCTTGTATCATTTAAGACCAATAGGATTAACTTCTTATCATCTCAAAGATAATCTCTTCTCATATTTACGTCGACTAACTTATGGCATGAACGAACCTACGTGAATATGGGTTGTAACAGTTGATCTTAGTACCCAATCCTTTTTGGAATGACCTATAGAAATTAGCCATAAATTGGTGACCTCTGTCCAATATGATAGAAATTGGGACCCCATGAAGTCGGACTATTTCCTTAATGTATATATTAGCATAATCTTCAATCGATAAGTCAGTCTTAACTAGTAGAAAGTGAGTTGAATTGGTGAGTCGATCAACAATAACCCATATGGAGTCAAACGTTTGTTATGATCATGGCAATCCGGTAACGATATCCATGTTGTTCACCTCCCACTTCCAGGTCAAAATTTTCTTATTTTGCAGCAATCCTCCCGGTGTCTGATGTTCAATCTTAACTTGTTGGCAATTTGGAGCGACGTATTCAGCAATGCTCTTCCTCATGTCATTCCACTAGTATAGATATTGAGGATCTTGATACATCTTGGTTGATCTTGGATGAACAGAATACGTGGACTGAAGAATCTCCACCATGATCTACTCTCGAGGTCCCCAACATCGGGTATACATAACCGATCCTTGTATCTGAGGACTCCATCCTTGGATAACTAGAACTCTTGCTTCTTTTGAAAGGGGATGCTTTGTCTTATCTTCAACAAGGTTGGGTCATCAAATTGTCATGACTTTACTTCAGTTACTAACAAGGATTCGGTAGTGTTTCAAACTACGGCTCCTCCGTCACCAGTGTCGAGAAATCATATGCTTAGATTGACTAGCTGGTACAAGTCTTTAGTCATCTCCAATTTATGCTTCTCCACATGTCGTAGACTATCCATGGATTTCCGACGTAATGCATCAGCCACAACATTTTCCTTCCCAGGGTGTATAGAATATCAACATCGTAATCCTTTAACAATTTGATCTATCTTCATTGTCTCACATTCAATTCTTTTAGCTTGAATATGTATTGCAAGCTCTTGTGGTTAGTGAATATGTTAACATGAACTCCATACAAATAGTGAAGCCACATTTTCAAAGCAAATACACAGTTTCTATCTCTAAGTCGTGAGTGGGGTAGTTTTTCCTGTGTTTCATTAGTTTCCTCGAAGCATAAGCAATGAATTTTCGATGTTTCATTAAAACACTACCTAATCCCACTCTAGAGGCATCACAATATAAGATGTACCCCTCGAGTCCTTTAGGGAGACTGGAACTGGTGCCGAGGTTAACTTGTCCTTTAACTCCTAGAAGCTCCTTTCACGAACATTGGTCCGCTAGAATTTTGCTGCCTTATGCATAACCTTTGTTAACAGAGTAGCTATAAATGAGAAATTTTCTACAAACCCTCAATAGTAACCGGCGAAGCCCAAGAATCTGCATACCTCGGTAAGAGTTGTGGGCCATGGCCAGTTCTTAAGTGCTTCAACCTTTTGACTATCAATACCTTCTCTTGATACTATAAGACAAAGAACTTGGAAAATTTGGCATACAACTCGTGAATCTAGAGTGTGCGTAGGACCTTCCAAAAATTCTCAACATGCAATACCTCCCATCGAGAGTACACCAAATTATCGTCAATGAAAACGATCATAAAGATATACTAGAATGGCATGAATACTCGATTCATCAGATCCATGAAGCCCACTGGTGCATTGGTTAAAAAAAAAGATATAATAAGAAACTCGTAATGGTCATATCTGGTCCGAAAGTATGTCTTTGGAACATCTTCTTCTTTGATCCTTAACTGATGATACCCAGATCTGAGGTCAATTTTGAGAAATAGTTTGCACGTTGCAATTGGTCAAACAAACATCGGTCCTTGGAAGTGGATACTTATTCTTGAAAGTTTATTAATTAAGTTGTCGGTAATCAATACACATCCTCAACGAATCATCCTTCTTTCAAATAAATAGCACTGGGGCTCCCCACAAGGAAGTACTGGATCGAATAAAGCCCTTACCAAGGAGGTCCTTCAACTGATCTTTTAGCTCCTTCAACTCGGCGAGAGCCATTCTGTACAGAGGAATTGATGTCAGTTGCGTATCGGCTGGCACATCGATGGCAAATTCAATCTTTCTCTCTGGTGGAATACGCCAGAGTTCATCGGGGATCACATTGGTAAATTCACTAACGACCGGAATCGACTGAAGGGATGGAGGCTTCGCCTCCACATCTTACACTCATACCAAATGATAGGAACATCCTTTCGTGATTATCTTTAGAGCCTTAAGATAAGAAATAAACTTCCCTTTTGGTACTGTGACATCGCTCTTCCATTCGATAACAAGCTCTCCCAGAAAATGAAAGCAAACAACCTTCCTCCAGCAATCCACCATTGCATAACAAGAGGCCAGCCAATCCATTCCCATAATAACATCAAATTCTACCATTTCCAATGCATTCAAATAAACCAAAGTATGGTGATCATGAACCATTACTTCACAACTTTAATATATCCGCCTAACTATAACGGGCGTGGACACTTTAAATGATTGTCGTAACAATTCATGCTCTTTTCCACATTTACTCGCAACAAACGTGAAAATGTATGACAAGGTGATGACTATCAAAGTATACATATTAATTAAGGACACGGATAATATGCTTGCGACCACATATGGTGATGACTCCAGATTCTGACGGCTCGACAACACATAGATGATTTTGCTATTTTGACCACCCGAGCTAGACATGCCAGCTCGACCTCTACTTCTTCCCGTCGGCGGTTGCATACCGTGCTCACGAGGATGCACTGTCGATGAAGAAGCTATTGCTGATCCCGTTGGAAGCATCACACCAGCCACATTTCAGACTAGGAAAAAGCGCATGATGTGACCGGGTTGTCCACAAGAATACACAAGTTTAACCTTGATGATAGTGCCCAAAATAATTTCTACCACATCACCACAATGTGGCGCCGGGGGCCTTATCTTACTAGCGTCTCCAGTGTATTGTGAGCTCTGTCCTCGGGGATTCTGACCCTGACCAGGGTAGGTGGTCTGATCACGTCATTGTCCCTGGAATAGTGACGTCGCACTAGCCACTGGATGAGACAGATGTTGAAGAAATGGAGGTCTAAGGTCACCTCGTGACTCACATATACCACCTACGGACTAGGCTCTCTTATGTTGGCCTCTGTCATGATCTCGAGCGGCTCATTGTTGCCTCTTACGATCCTTCAAGTTCTGCGCATAGACCTGAATACGAGCAATATCCATGGTCGGACTCAAAGAAGCAGTAGTACATTCATTAATTAAATGTGGTCCCAAACCACCCACAAATCGATATACTCGGTCTCTATCTCTTCCATAACTTATGGAGAATACCTAGCCAAGGAGTTAAATTACATGATATACTCCTGGACACTCATATTACCTTGATCCAATGGTAAGAATCTATCTTGTCTTGATCGACGAAGCTCAACGGGCAAATACTGCTGCAAGAATGCCTCAAAAATTTCCTTCAATCCTGCTGTTGGGGGCAAGAGATCTCCTACACTGTTTCCAAGTCTCACACCAAAGTCACTTCTATACTCCACAATTTATAAGAGGCAAGCTCCATAGACTCAGTATCAGTGGCATGCATAACTCGTAACGTCCATTGTATCTGATCTAGAAAATTCTGGGGATCTTTGTCGGGATTTGTTCTGGTGAATACCGAGGGTAGGTTTATGAAATCCCGAACCCTCGTACTGACTACTCTATCTGTGCTGGAAGGTCCTGTCGTTGGGCCTAAGAGGCCACTAATCGAGTCAACAATTGTACTGCATTTATTATATCTAGATCCTGCTATGGAACAACCGGGGGAGGAACATGATGAACATTTGTCTCTCTTTGCTATTTCGAGGGTGGTGGTGTTGTCCCCGAAACCTGAGTACTAGCCTCATCGTGAGGCTCGTGTTGACCCATAGAGATAGGTGGCAGCTAACTATTACCTTATCTTTATTCTTCACTCAACCCTTGAATAAGCACCTAACATCTCGTGGTAGGCATCACTATAAACATAAACAAGATGAGAATCAGAAATGAATACATACAACTCAGCTCTACTGCACAATCTATATAAAAAAGAAAGGTATTCATCCTAAATATCTTGTAGCCTCCTATTTATAAGTATGGTGCACATCATACCCATAAGCAATACTTTACTAGATACGACTTTCAGACTCCCTAGGACATGACCTGCTCGGATATCAAGTTTGTCACACCCAACCTTGGGAGGTGCGACCGGCACACGATGCACAAAGTCCCGGTGCGAACCGACGTTCATTCTTAGACCTCTTAACATAGAATCTAGGAAAACAAGGCCCCCAAATAGTAATACCATAGTTAGAATGCACAAAACTAACTGTGAAACAAACTTTAGCATTAGAAAATACAATTACATATACATGGACAACTGTTGCCGACAAGGACATTACCATATTTACATACTCCCAAAACACTAGGTTGCAAGCCTTTAAGAGTATCACAACACCTAACATGGTTGGGAAAAGGACCCACCATACCAAAAATGTTAAGACATGAGCTTTGGTACCTACTTACTTCGAGCAGCTACTCCGAAGAAGTGGAGTACAAAGACCAAATCAGCTGGAACAACACCCTACTGGGGAGGGACGTCACCGTGTCTATCTGTACCTGTGGGCATGAACACAACACCTAAAGAATTGGGCGTCTGTTTGGATAATGTACTAGTATGTAAGACTAAGAAAGCATGTAAAACAAAGTCATAACGTAAGAGAAATAAGTGCATGATCTCAACTGGAATACCGAAGACAAGCCATCTGAGGCGTAATCGGTGAGAACTATAAACCATGAATCATGAATATATGCAATCTTTTGTAAGATCGAGCCACTCATTCATGTTATGCATTAATTATAATACATATAAGTATGCATACCTTCAGCCACTCTTTGGGGCACATTTCATCACTCCATACCCTGCCTCATAGAGGACCCAGTCGTACTCGTCCACATAAGGGCTCGGTAACCTCACATCACTCCATACCCGGCCGCATAGGGGACTCGATCATACTTGCCCTCGGAAGGTTTCAAATGTACCCTGTCTCAACATAAATTGGCTTAACCGACCTTGGGAGGACTCGGTAACCTCATATCACACATCATCATACCCAACCACAGAAGGGCTCGGTAATATCTCATATCATGTCCATCATACTCAACTAATCAATGGTTGCACAATAGGTGCCATACCTGTCTGTCTATAGAGCGTCTTGCTAAAGTAAAATAGATACATATATATAAGTTCAATGTAGTAGTAGTTTCAAGGAATAACAAGTTTAAACTCAGAATGAATCATACTCCCCGACCATAAGATACCAACTGGAAACATTATAGACTTTGAAGTAAATACAACCGGCAAGTATGCACAAGAATAGAACAACATCGTTGAGAAGGACTCAGAACAACCAAATTATACAATACAAAAATCCTTTAGAGCGGAGAGAGAGAGAGAGAGAGAGATGAAGATACTTACACCACTTCATGCCAATAAAGAAAGTTTCCCTACATACCTTATTGAAGAACTAACTACACCCCTAAGACGGTTAACCCCACCTCCAACAAAGTTTCTAGAATCGACACAGCAAGATAATAAATATTACAGTGATGATTCCCAGCAATGGGTGTTGAGAGCACTGGGGAGAAAGAGTGTTGCACTGCCTTTTAACATTACACCACATCTAGGAAACTCCACCGCTACTATATACAAAAACGGGTCGCCCCGCCCCAGTCAGTGCACTTGATGACAGTTGGTGCAAGTCTAATGAAACATGTTGCCATCTTTGGCTTATTGGCTACGCTAGAAGCCACACTTCTCAACCTTTATTTAGGTGTGGGGTGTTACAATGTTCTTCCACAAACTGCACTTTTGCCCAAAGTTTTTGAAGCTTTAGTTCATCTTTTGGGTACGCATTTCTTCTTTTGCGGATCGCAAATACTTTTGTGGTTGTAGTTCTATTTTTGGCGATCACACTTTTCTCTGGACTTCTCCTCTTCACTGAAATGGCTAGGATTATCTCTTTTTTGTGTTATTCTTCCTCCAAGGCCTTAAGTCCTTTCCAACACACCTGCAAGTCAACCATTTTCAATAGAATTGAGAATCAAATTAGTAATTTTGGACTAGAAACTATAGCAAGAAGATACTAATAAGTTGCTAAGTTCTACACTTATAAAAGAGCCACAAATTGATGGGGAAGAAGTCGTTCAACAAGTGAAAGAGATTGGGACTGAACAAGTAGAAGTCGAAGTGGCTGCGGAGCAGGTGATTTAGGGGAAAGGGAAGTGGTATGAAAAAAAGAGAAAGAGAGTGAGGTATTAGAAATTGATACTAACGGTAAAAATGAAGTAGTGGGTGAGGAGTTATAAGGGAAGGAGAGTAAAGGAGGAGCTAATGACATAGGCTGGGAGTCTGTAGTTACCATGGAAGACCCCAAGGAATAATTGAGAGAGGAAAGTAGAAGCACTAGAGGTTGCATTGGAAGTTGATGAGGAAGATGTTGATTAGGTTCGAGAACTTGGTTCTTTGAATGCTGATCCAGAAAAAATTGAATCTTTTAATTGGACTGATCTTGAGGATGAAGGAGAAAAGGGTAGGAGAGGAAGAAGTGAGGAAAGAAAGTAGTACTAGTAGTGATGATAAAGCACTAGCAAATCTGATTGCCATAATGAAGGAGAGGAGATAGGATAAGGAAAAAACCACCTCTAGGAAGGTGAAAGCTATAGCCAAGAAGGTTGTATTGCCTCCAGAGTCTATCACTGTTGGTGGTAGAACTCTTAATACTAAAGGAAAGAGTAAGTTTGCACTTGAGAAGAATTTGGATGAGAGCAAGAAGAAGAAGAAGAAGAAGAAGAAGAAGAAGAAGAAGAAGAAGAAGAAGAAGAAGAAGAAGAAGGAGAAGAAGGAGGAGGAGAATAAGAAGAAGAAAAGTATACATGAGTTAAGACTAGTAGATGAGTCTGATGTGAAGGAGGTTTATCTAGTAAGAGAGGAAGAAGAAGAAGAAGAAGAAAAGTAGACATGAGTTAAGACTAGTAGATGAGTCTGATGTGAAGGAGGTTTATCTAGTGAGAGAGGAAGAAGAAGAAGAAGAAGAATAGGAGGAGGGAGTCCCTCTTCATAGAAAAGGAAAGAAAAAGGTTGAATCATCTTCATCCATTACAAGGAGAGGTCTTCTAGAAAAAGAAAATATGACGAAGTAAAAGGAACCAGTTCCAAACATAGAAAGAAGGCTCAAAGAAAAATTGTCATTTAGGCATAGAGGTTTGGTTTGCTTGACTAATCATGTTGAAGGGTCGGGAAATTAACCCTACTACTATTAACATCTTTGGTGTGAAGGAGTTGTTGGAGAAAATTGAGAATCATGGTTGGACACATCTATTTTGTGCCCATTCTCTGTGATGTATGAAGAAGAAGTAATTTATTTTTACAAGAACTTCAAGATGTTGTAGGATGGCACATTGAGTTCTAAAGTGAGGGGAGTGGTCCTGGTTCTTGATGCCAAGTTGTTGAGGTGAGATACTACAGGTGCCATTGGAAGGTTTTGACACCTATGTGAGGCGCGATTAGCCTTAGTTGGGAGAGAAGGAAGATGCAATGTACTTCAATTCCAAGTACACATAGAAGAGGGAAAAGGTGACTGCAAGAAAAGTTGGGAAGGGGGAGATAAAACCAGTTCACAAGCTCTTGTTCAAATCTGTGAACAAGTGTTTGTTGCCTCGGTCTGAAAAGAGGCATGAGACTACTTACTTGAACCATTGCAGTGATGAAAATGCTCGGCCAGAATAGGAAAATAAACCTACCTCCATTAATGATCAAACATATGGCAAGGGCAGCTAATCAAGAAAAAAGGACTCATGCCCTACCATATGATTTCTTGTTGACTAGAGTGTTTGAGAATTTTTGGTTTCTCTAAGAGGTCATAAGAAAGGGACTAATGAAGATATGTTTTTATGAGAAGACCTTGAAGGAATGTGACTTTGTTTCACGACCACCTGGCATTAGAACCAAAATCATGGTCACAAACCTTCTGGAGGAGTTGGTTGTTGCCGATGAGGAAAATGAGAAGATGAAAGAGGAAATTGCCTTCTTGAAGGAGAAGAATAGAAGGCTGAAGGAGGAGAATATAAGGATAAAAGAGGATATAAAGAAAGAGTAGGAGGACTCTACTGCTTGGTTTTACAGGCTTCTAGGATTATTCATGGAGAGTCCTCTTCCGACAAAGAACCTGGTCCACCGTCATCTTAGGTTTCCTATTCTAGCCTTAGTCAGTCTCTAGTGAATGGAAGGCGAATCCATTATACTTGTGGAAACATGGACAAATTGAAGAAGAGTGTTCTAAATAAAACTGGTTCTTATACTGAAGATGGATGAAATATTGGGCAAGTTGTTGACTGATTGATACATGGGTTTGTCAATCAAAAACGGAAAACTTGTTGAGTTAAGAGTTTATTATGTTTTGATGATTAACAAACCAGGACGAATTGTGTGAAACAAAATAGATCTTATGTTCCAGGGTAATATGCTACGTAACTTGTGTGTAGGATTAAGATGCAAATGACTAATGAATCAAGTTTGTAGTTGTGCGGAGTATTGTGCTGTCCAGACGCAGGATTTTGGAATACCTACGCAAGTTGGATTCCTCAAGCTGTGATATCCGTACTATACAAGGAATGCATTGTTTGCGCGGAGTCCGTGACTAAAAAGAGATCTTTCAAATAAGGAAAAACTTACGTGAAAAGAGAAGGTTGAAGAATTGGAAACAAATAAGGAAACCAAATGAAAATATGAGAGCTTTCCTTAACTGAAATATTCTACGTTTTGGAGCATTAATTGAAGAAACTTTTTAGCCAACTTTGCAACTATAAAGGGAGATTTTTTTTCACAATTTAGGGTTAATGCTATTGAGATAAATCACATAGAATTATTCTCAGCAATAGAAATCAAGGCAAGAAACATTCTCGAAGACTCAAGTTGCGCAACTGAAGAAGATGTTCCTGAAGACGAAGCTGTTGAGAATCTTTAGTGGTTAGAATTGAGTCATCTTCTAAATTATAACCTATTTGCTTTTGAGAAGTGTATTAGTAGGTTAGTGCAGAAACTTTAAATTTTTGTAAGCTTTTTGTGCTAGAGTCAGTTTGGAAAGGGGTAGATATGATTGAGTTGATTTTAGGGGTTAGAATACTAGAGTTAGTCTCATTGGTTATAGAGTTCTAACCTAAAACTACTCGTTAAAGTTTAGTGCAATTTTGAGGAAATCTTACTAGTGTAGGTCGTGATTTTTATTCCCTTGATCGAGGTTTTTCGCATAAAAATCTTTGTGTCATTTAAATTTTGCAGTTATTTCTGTTTGTGTTTGTCTACTTTAGTTCAAAAAACCAAGTTTTTGGAATTGCGAAAATCGGGTAAGACACAATTCAACCTCCTTTCTTATGTCTGGTTCAACTCTAAAATAACACTTGTTAAGAAACGTACTTATTTAAAAACTAATTAACCTCTATTTCAAGAAATTATATCTTCTACCAAGACATTTACGAGGAAGCAGAAGCCTTTTTTAAAGAAGCTATTCGTGAACAAATGAACCGTTTTATATTCAGGAATAAACATAAAAAACAGTATTTGAGGAGTAAATAATTTTGACCTCATGACGAGTGATGTCTAATTTAGATATAAGAATAGGAAACATAGTAGGTACTATAAAATTTTCGCATCCAATAAAGAAATATACGTTGATCAGGTGAAGATAACAAACTTGATGAGATATTTATTTTAATGATTATTTATTACCGTTATGTGTGACGCTCCTGCATGAGAATTCACGAGGAATTTCTATATATGCTACGTTATGAACCTAATTACTAGGTTTTCATTTAATTACATATTTTATACATTAATTATATACTCCTACAAAGTAATGTATTAGATTCTAATCTTTCTTATTTTCTCTCCCTTTTTCTTTTTCTCGTTCTCTCTCCCCCGATTGCCTAGAATCAATTATAGAAATTGAAATTAAGCACGCTGATAATGCCTTTTTCCTCTTCTTCTTTTTCTTCTTTTTCTTCTTCTTCTTCTTCTTTTTCTTCTTCTTATTCTTCTCCTCCTTATACGTCTAGTATTCTCTATAAAAAGAAACTCAAAAATTAAAGACACCATACTTTCATAGACTCAAAAAAAATGGATTCCTATGACTTAATGAGATGAGAAGCTTTTCGTTCAAGTCATTCGCTTTAGATTTCGCTCTTGATTAAACACCTTGTTCTCTCTATTGTATGCAAACACAGAAGATTTGCCATTAAAAAATTTTGAAATATTTAATTTGAAAATTAAATTCTATGAAATTATTATTTATTTAAATTGGGGGTTGTTGCAAATGATTGAAAATATCTTTTGGGGTTTATCAACTTAAATTGAAATTCGAAGAGCAAGACATAAATAAATTGTATATATATTACATGTCAGTAGTACAAACGACATAAAAAATATATAGAAATGATATAATTGTTTGCAAGTTGTATGGAAAATGTATGTAAGTTGTATGTGTTTGACCTGCCTCTGTACCATTAAAAATGTATATAAATTATATGTAAATTACAGTTTTTGACCGAATTCTGTACAATAAAAAATTATATTCAAGTTGTATAGAAATTGTACATTTTGACTAGATTTATATATAATTTATTAAAAAAACTCTAATTACTTCTTATAAATAAATAAAAACCTAGCTAGGCTCGATGAATATTATCCTAATTTTGTAGCTATACAAAAAATCCAATTCGGAACTTCTTTGTTTGTCCATAGTGCTTTCATTTTATCTTGGGTAACATGTGATGACCCGATAGGTCATCTTATATTTTAGAACCCAATTATGTGTTTTGAGGCCTTAAACACCTTATTTTAGCCTTCCTCGATTTGTGTGTGCAATTCAGGCGTCTTTCCAGAATGTTTTATGTTAAAAACTGGAAAAAATTATGAAATTTTGTCCTCAAGTCGCTTGAGTTGACTTCAGTCAACGTTTTGAGAAGACGGACCCAGATTCGTGTTTTGGCGGTCCCGGTGGGTCCATATTATGATTTGCGACTTGGGAGTAAGCCCGGAATTGAATTCGCAAGTCCCTAGCCCGGGTTATCGCACTTTGTAGAAATTTGAAAGTTAAAGGCTTAATGAATTTGAAATGTTTGACCAATGTTTGACTTTTTATATATCGGGTATGTATTTTGGTTCTGGAACCCGGTATAGGTCTAATACTATATTTATGACTTGTCTATCAGATTTGGTGAGAAACAGAGTGGTTTGACGTGATTCGGACGTCGGGTTGTAAAAATAGAAGTTTCAAAGTTTTCTTGAAAATTTCACTTGATTTGGTGTTCAATTCGTAGTTCTAGGTATTATTTCGGCGATTTGATCGCCCGAGCAAGTTTGTATGATATTTTTAGACTTGTGTGCATAGTTGGTTTATAGCCCTGAGGGCTCGGGTGAGTTTCGAATAGGCTACATAGTGAATTTGGACTTAGAACTCAGCTGGTGTCTGCACTTTCTGGTAACTGGCCTCTTATCTCAAATTTACGAGATTACTGTTTGCATTTGCGAACATTCCCAATTCCTGACAGGCTCGCATTTGCGAGCAAACTCTTCGCATTTGCAAAGAGTACCTGGGTCAGCTTGAGCTCGCATTTGCGATCAAGAGGTCGCAATTGCGGGGAGGCCAGAGTTCACATTTGCGAACAATTATCCGTTTTTGTGAAGTGAGGCTAGGGCAGGCTTGATCGCATTTGCGATCAATATGGTCGCAAATGCGGAAGGTCAATGTTTGCATTTGCGAATAAATCATCGCAAATGCGATGATTGCAGAGGTGTGAGAGACTTTGCAATTGCGATGGATTCTTTGCATTTGCGGGGTTTGCAAATGCGACATTTGCAATTGATCAAAACTTGACTTAGACGGGATTTTTTTCTCATTCTTCAAATTTTCAAAATAAGAAACCCTAGAGGCGATTTTTCAAAGAACCTTTCTTCCCAAACCATTGGTAAGTGATTCTAAACTAGTTTCTTTCAATCTTTCACTATATTTCCTAAGATTTCAACCTAAAATCTTGTGTTTTCATAGTGGTAATTAGGGGTTTCGGGGTAGAAATTAGGGATTTTTTAAATTGGGGATTTAGACCTCAAATTGAGGTCGGATTCCAAAACAAATACATAACCGGGCTCGGGGGTGAATGGGTAATTGGATTTTGGTCCGAACTTCGGATTGGACCAAGCGGACTCGGGGGTTGACTTTTGGTTGTCTCTTTCAATAACGGCCTAATTTGAATTCCTTGCAATCGTGGGTAGTTCTTTAGTCTTAATTTGAATCGTTTGGTTGGTAAATTGATAGATTCTATTGGTTCGGAGGCTTGTCTGAGAGGAAAGGTCGTGGTTGAGCATTGAGTGGTCTTTTGGAGCGAGGTAAGGGTTGCGTCTAACCTTAACTTGAGGGAATTAGAAACCCTCGGACTATGTGCTATGTGAATTTCATGTGAGCGTCGTATATGCAAGGTGACGAGTGCTTATGTGCCGCCGAACTATCTGTTTTCCTTGTTTTTCCGCTTTTCTTTAATTATCTCTTTCCCTGTCTTAACTGTTATATGTTCTAAATGTGTTTCCATGCTTTACTGTTACATGTTAATCAATGTCTTCTCTTGTTCCTGATATTAGATCTTTTTCATAGTTTCATGATCTCTGCTATTTGCCCAAGTTGGTTTGCCTGCACCTTCTAGTTGTAAATTTTTGGACTGGTCTCGCTGTGTAGTATTACTTTTGTAGATTATCATGTTGTACAAGGTTTCCCATTTGTTTCAGTTTGGTATTTAGGGATTGTAAAGGCTTTCCGTGATTTGAATTGTAAGTTTTACAGTGCATGTTGAGTACTTGGTATTGACATGGTGGGATCGGGTTGCACGCCACAACAGGTCAAATAAGGGTGAATTTATATTGTACGGTGGGATCGGGTTGCACGCCGCAACAGGTGTAATAAGGGCGGATTATTTTGATGGAATAAGGGTGAACTATGATTATGATATTGAGATATGGTGGGGCTCGGGTTGCATCCCGCAACACCCATATATATATAAGGGAGGATTATGTGATGTACGGTGGGATCGGGTTGCGCGCCGCAACAACATGTGTGTTTATATTCCTCGGGGTTGTGTTAGTTTTACGGTATTTTCTTTTACACTTAAGGATTGGTAAATTCTGAATGTCGCTGGCTTATTCCTTAAGTTGTAGCTATTACTTTCAATCGACTGCTTTATTTTGTTCTGTATTTCCTTTTTCTGTCTATATTATTTATATTGTGTACAAGTTGTAGTGTGAGTGCCCGCCTTAGCCTCGTCACTACTTCGTCGAGTTTAGGCTAGGCACTTTCAGAGTACATGGGGCCGGTTGTACTCATATTAGACTTTGCACTTCTTGTGCAGATTTCGGCATTGGTCCAAGCTGATCGAGAGGTGTAGCAGCTCAGAATGGTTCATTGGAGACTCAAGGTAGTTCTGTTGGCGTTCGCAGACCTTAAAGTTCACATCTATCTTCCCATGTTTTTACTGTTTCTTACATTCAAACATTTGTATTTCTTTCAGACTTTGCTTGTAGAAAATCTTCGAAGTTCGTGAATTTGACCCTAGATCCGGATTGTAGCAAAAATATTATGGACATTCACTCGTTTTATTTCGTTTTAGCTTAATTGACTTTATTTATTGAATTGAATAAAAGTTGGCTTAATGATTCTCTAATGCTTGCCTAGCGAGTGAAACGTTATGCGTCATCACGGTCCCAAAGGTGGGAATTCAAAGTCGTGACATGACATGAGATAGCACAATAGTTTTCTTTCCTCTTTTTTTTTTTTTTTTTTCTTGCTTAAAGTGCTTGTTAACGTAAATTTTTAATAAATGAATTGTCTTGAAATTTTAATAAATGAAAGGTCTTGTCATTAATAATTTCGACTGTTAACTGAACACCAAAGGAAAGTTCTCATAATATAAAGAAAAACTAACGCAAAAGTTTTCCAAATATATTTCTAGGAACACCAAAGGAAAGTTCTCATAAGTACAAAGCCTATTGATATAATATTATGATAACATAAATAAATTAATTATTAGAGTCTAAGTATATTATAGAGCCCCAAATCAGGGATTCTTTTTTGGGAAACTTATACAAATGTCCCAAATAAATCTCAACTTACTAATCTCTAGCCATTAGTTATAGACTTACCAAAACTAGCCAACAAAAATTGAAAGACCAAATAAATAGGGTTTTTTCTCTCAAAGAATCACATGCAAAAATCACCTTTCATATTTTTAAGCGTGATTAGCAACATTAGATGCAAGACGGAAAGGAAATTTCATGGATGAGGTATCAAATAAGATGATGAAATACAAAAAAAAAAATACAATATTCCAAAAGTCTAAGAAAAAAAGGAACTTTTTCAATAGGTATAGTTGAAATTCATTGAAAATATATAGATAAGTCAATATACAAAATTTTGAGGAAGGTTGTAGGTGATTTGGACTGATTTTGTGTCAAACTTTGTAATTAAATCGAGTTCAAAAATTCTTCTTCGACACATGTATCATGCATGTATCTCACAGACAGGTATACGTGGATATACATATGATACTCAATTGATACAAATATGATACATATGTGATATAAAAATGATACACAGTGTGATACACTTAACATTTTTTTCATATTCAGTTTTGTACATCGAATTTTCAATTCAAACCACCTCAAAACTTCACCAAATCATCCCAAAACTAAGATTCAAGCTCCTTAAGTTGTACTCAATCTATTCTAATAACACTCACTCAAAACAAAGCAAAAATTTGATATTTTTCTGCTACAAATAGCCAATTGGCTAATATTAATAATATTTGGCTAATATTAGTAATATTTTATGAATTGGCCAATTTTTGTAATGAACTACTTATTAATGGACATAGCTGGTAGTTTCATATACAATATTTGAAGCTTATTTGCTAAAATTGTCCTAAATTGGTATATTACCGCCCTAAACAAGGACTGCTTAAAATTTATATGCAATTCATTATTAGTGCCTTAAATTAGGGGATTCGGTTATACCTTTTTCCTTTTTTCTCTCATATCTTCTTTCCTTATTCCCTCTGTCTCTCTCCATGTAACATCAATTATTAATGCCTTAAATCATGAGATTTTATTACACCCGAATTTATAATCCAAAAATATTAAGCTATGATCACAAGCAAATTAAAACAAGATCAAATGAGAAAGTCACAAATAAAACGATACAAGAGAATTACGTTTCGAATTAGCACTAGTCAATCGCGACTGTTAGAAAATAAAAATAGAAAAAAGAAAAGAAAAAAAAAAAGAAAAAAGGAGAAAACACAATATGTATCATTCAATCAATATATGGCCTTCAATTGTTAATTTTACTTGACGGCAATGTACCTCTCAAAATCTAGATAGGGATAATAGGCCATGTAATCTTTGCATTTTCCTTTTCGAATCGTAAACTATTCCAACGAGAGATTAAGTAAAAGGGGCCAAAAATCGACAATATAAGAGGAGATTAGTGTAATACTAACCCTTAAACGAAAATTAATTTGGTAAATGAGAAAGTCACAAATAAAACGACACAAGAGAGGAAGAAATGCTAATCATTATCAAATCATATTAAACTAGAATTTCTATATTAATCAGTTTAATTAGTATGAAGAAACTGTGACTAATGTACTACCTAGTTAAATACAACTACAACAACATACAATTTAAATTCGACATTTTTCATCATTGACAGTCATTAAAAAGTTGAAAATTTTGAATTCAAATTTTGCATCTCGAACAATATATGGTATAACAACATACGAATTTGAAAATAAATTTTGTACAAATATAATACAAATTGATATATCTACAATAACATACATACTAAAAATAAATTTCATACAACTAATCATATAGTATACACTTATTTACAACTTATCTATAACTTTCATACATTATTTTTATCTAGTTAAAAACATCTACAACATCATACAACTTAAATACAATTTTCATATAAATTTTATCAATATGTCTTTTGTACGTATTTTGTATCTGATTTGTATATATTTTGTATGTGGTGTGTTCTTCTTCCTCTCTGAAATTCTAATTAAAACTTCCTCTTTCAATACAATTTTGATAAATATCAACAACTTTATGTAAAAAGATAGTATCGATAACTTAAATGCAAATTCATACAATGATTCATACATTATACAACTATTTTTAAACTTTCATACAACATTCAAATGAAAAAATATATAACTACAATAGAATACAACTTTAATACAATTTTGTAACTATTGTATGTCATGTCTTCTTCTTCTTCTTCTTCTTCTTCTTCTTCTTCTTCTTCTTCTTCTTCTTCGAGTTTCAATATGAGGTTCAGCCAAAATCAAGTCTAATATTCACACAACACCCTCAAAATTTGAGATATAAGCTCTAAAGAATATTCCTAATTGTTTGTAACAATACTCAATTCAAACAAATAATAATTTTTGAAAACCCAAATTCAAATTCAAAGCTTCAAAAATTTTTAATGGTTGCAAATAGTGGAGAATAAAACCCTTCAAAATTTATTCATTGATAATTTCAATTCATAACATCAATTGTGCAACATGAAAGAAAATTGTTACAACGATCCGAGCGGTCATTTTTCTTTCTAGAACCCCGTTCCCCTAAATAAGACCCCTCGTATGTGCTTTTACTACTTTATGACTTGCGGGGATGGTCAGTTTGAGGTTTGCAATGGTTCGAGTTGAAATCGGAACACTTGGTTCCTGAAGTTGGCCTAAAAATGCCAAATTTGACTCCGGTCAATATTTCGAGTAAACGACCTCGAAATCAGAATTTGACAGTTCCAATAGGTTCGTATGATGATTTTGGACTTGGGTGTATACTTGGTTCGAGTTTTGGATGACCCGGGAGCGTTTCAACACCTAATATCAAAAGTTAGTTCTTGAAGATTTTGAAGTTCTTTAAATTTGGTTTGGAGCATGTTTTGGTGTTATCGAGATCCAAATGAAATTCTGAGACGGGAATAGTTCCGTAATGTCATTTGAGACTTGCACGCAAAATTTGGTGTCAATCCGAGTAGTTTAAGTATGTTTCGGCACATTAGGAGTAAATTGAAGAACTTGAAGTTCATAAGTTTGATTCAATTAGTTTTGAGGTACGATTCTTAGTATTAACTTATTTCGGGCATTCTGAGAGTTTGATCAAGTCCTTCTTATGATTCCAAACTTATGGGTATGTTCGGGCAGGGCCCCGGGGGCCCGAGTATTTATCGGACGAGGCTCGTACCAAGTTGGGAGCTTGGAGCAACACATGAAGCTCCTAGATCTGTCATAATCGCACCTGCGCTTGGACGGCAGCAGGTGCGGGCTCGTAGGTACGAGCCACGAGCCGTAGAAGCGAGAAATGGATGGCATCCCAGAAATAGCAGATGTGGAAGATTGGGCGCACTTGCGTGACCGCAAGTGAGAGAGCCATGACCGCAGGTGCGGACTGGATCGCAGAAGCGGCCCTTTGTGTCCGCAAATGCGGAGCCTGGTCATGTAAGGAAGAAACGCACATGCAAGGCATTTGCCGCAGGTGCGGGACCGCAGATGCAGCCAAAGCACGACATGTACGAAAGTCACTGGGCAGTGAGGGTTCATTTAATACGGGACTTAGGCCATTTCTATCATATTTTCTCTCACTCTTGGCCGATTTGAGAGCTTTTAAGGAGGGGATTTCGACCTAGCTTTGTGAGGTAAGTAATTTCTAATTAATGTGAGTTTAATAAATAGATTATGGGTATATTGTAACATAAAAATTTGTAGAAATCATGGGTTTATATGAAAAACCTAGGTTTTGATAAAAATGGGATTTTACCACGAAAAGGATTATGGAATTTAGTGAAAATCATATATTTATATTCTTAAGGTTATGGGTAACAACTTCGAATATCGGGCATGTGGGCCCAGAGGTGAATCTTAGGAATCTTGCATTTACGTTTGGGTAATCACTTTAATAGTGGGAATATGAACTTTTGAGCATAAATTGATTAATTTATATAATATTTGACTAGTTTCGAGTCGTTTGACATCAACTTTTGAGGTTTGAACACGTTCTTGAATCGGGAAGTGGACTTTGAGACGAGGTAGGTCTCCTTTCTAATCTTGTAAGAGGAAAATTTCCCCTTAGGCAAATTAACTAATATATGTGAATACATGTGGGGGGGATACTGTTGACCCAAGTCACTGCATGGTTTTGAAGATTGACAAATGCCTAACCAGTTGAACCAGGTCCATCAGGGCAAACATCTCGAACGAACAAATTGGCACAAGAGCCGTATATGCACAGGAGATAAGCATGATCTGTGAATTATCCATGAACTAAGAGGTTGTCTCCTAATGCGAAAAGTTTGCAAATTGATAAGAGGTTAGAGTTCGAGTTCAGCAAGGACAGAAACAAAGGAAGGAAGTTGAGATAAATACAAACTCTTCCACCAAGGAAGAGTTGCCTTAGAACTAAACAAGAACATCTCAACTTCTAGTGCTATATAATGTTGAAGTATTCCTACTGAATAATTATTCGCACAAAGACAGAATTGAAGCAAGAACTGAAAGCAAAATTACTAGAGAAATTTTGCAAGCAGAATCCTTGTGCGACACAAAGGCTACTGACCAGCTAGAAAAACCAGTTCCATCTGTTTGTCTTTCGAGTCTAGTTGGTTGTAGTAGGTGATTTAATATTGTATCTTTTATCTTTATTAGAAGCAATTGTAATAGTTACACACTGTTCAAGTTAGAGTTAACTTGAAGCTTGTCGCGATTAGGTAGAGGCTAGTTTGCTACAAAGGGATTAGAGTTAGTCCTAGGTTTACAAAAGAGTTTATTTTGTAAATGTTGTTTAGCTCACAGTTGTAGTGAAGGGTTTGGGAAAATCCTACTGAGGAGTAAGTCATAATTTTTTCACCTTTTGAGCCAGGTGTTTTCCACGTAAAAATCTCTATGTTTTTACTTTACTGCATTTATTATTCCGCACCAGTAGAAGTTGGAACACCAAGAAGAACCAGGTTCTTCTATTGAGACAGTACTCAAAAAATTGGACACCAAGTCACCCCCCTCTTGTGTGGTATTGAAGTATAAAACATAAGATACGTACGTACGAAGTGACGAGAGTCTGTGCGTAGCTACTATTTAGGCTAAAAATTTGGGTAGTCTAGGACCCCTATCATGCTATACTTGAAATGATTGTGCCTTTACTTGTCAATTAGATTGCTTAAATCATAATTCCAAAGGGATAAGTTTCACTTATTTGAGGTTATGAATAGAACACTTGACTGTTATTGAAAAAATTATGTTTCTTTAAGTGTTTTCTATTTGTGGAGCGGCGTGAGCGCCTCAATAGATTAAATAGATGCATCTATGGTTCGTGTGGTTCGACCTTCGGCAGTGCACAGTTCAAATAAGTTTATGTTGTATCGGGTTGTACGACCTCGACATTGTTTGCGCATGAAATCTTTGGGATTATTCATAACTGATATTGCTTCAATGTTTGATGAAAGATAAATTTGGGATTTAATAAATTTGTAAAAGGATATATATATCATCTTTGTTTGTTGAGTTCTAGTATATTTCTTGTAATCAATGCTTATTTATAATTGTGACTTATTATCATTTGCCTTAGTAAGTGTCAAGTCGAACCCTCGTCACTACTTCTTCTATGTTAGACTTGATACTTACTGGGTACATATTGTTTTATGAACCCATGCTACACTTCTGCACTTATTGTGTAGGATTTGAGGCAGGTGCATCTGGATATCCGTCTGTCGCGCATACTTGATCCTTGTTCAAGATTTCACGATGAGCTGTCCTACCGAGCCATTCAGCAGCATGACAGATGGAATAAGCTTCACCCTCCGGTATTTAGGGATGAGCGACATGAGGACCCTCAGGACTTTATTGATAGGTGCAAGGACAAACTGCACAACATGAGGATATTGGAGTCTCACGGGGTGGATTTCACTACCTTTCAGTTGGAGGGCAGAGCGCGTAGCTGGTGGCAGTCTTATCTTCTTAGTAAACCAGTAGATTCTCCTCCTATGACTTGGAACTAGTTGACACGCCTATTCTTGGACAGGTATGTTCCACTCTCTCAGAAGGAAGAGTTGTGATTCCAGTTTGAGCAGCTCTAGCAAGGTCATATGTCTGTGACCGAGTATGAGGCAAGGTTCTCTAAGTTATCTCGCCATGCACTCATGATACTCCCGACTGAGGTGGATCGGGTGCGGAGGTTTGTTGCAGGTTTGCACTCAGGTATTCAGGCTAGTATGGCCCGAGAGGTGGAGATGGAGACTTCCTACCAACTAGTAGTGTAGATTGCTCGGAGGATCGAGGGCTATCGGTAGAGGGGTAGGGAGCAGATGCAGTAGGACAAGAGGGTCTGTTACTTCGGGGAGTTCAGAGGTGCGCCAGCTGGGGGCAGAGGTCAGTTTAGGAGGGGTCAGCCTAGTAGGCCCCCATATCCAGCACCACCGCCTCTACGGGGTGCTCCACCGCGACCCTATTTCAGCGCTATGCCGGATTATGCGTACTGACCACCATCTATTCAGGGTCCTTCCAGTGGGTACTCCGTTCATCAGGGTTCTTCCAGTACCTACTTTATTGCCATGATAGAGAGTTTATATTGCCCACCATCTATTCAGAGTTCTTTCGATGGGCATCCAGGACATTAGGGTCAGACTTCAGGGCATCAGAACACCACGCCGAGAGGTTATTTTGAGTGCGGGGATCTTAGTCATGTGCGGAGATTTTGCCTAGGCTTCGGGGCAAGGCAGTGCATCAGGGTCAGCAACCCATGATTACAGCTCCAGTAGCTGCACAAGTCGTCTGGCCACCCAGAGGCAGAGGACAGGTGGGTAGAGGTCGCCTCAGAGGTGTAGGTCAGGCATGCGGAGGCTAGACAAGTGGCGCTCCAGCCAGATTTTATGCTTTTCCGGCCAGACCAGATACAGTGGTCTCAGATGTTGTGATCACAGGTATTATCTCTATATGTGGTAAGGATACCTCAATATTATTTGATCCATGATCTACCTATTCATATGTGTCATCCCTATTTTCTCATTTTCTAGATATTTCTCGTGAGTCCTTGGGTACTCCTGTCTATGTGTCCACTCTCGTGGGTGATTATGTTGTTGTGGATTGGATCTATCGGTCCTGTGTGGTTACATTATGTGGATATGAGACTAGACTGGATCTTGTGTTTCTTGATATTACCGATTTTGAGGTCATCCTAGGCATGGACCTGCTATCTCCACATCACGACATCCTTTATTGTCATGCCAAGACTGTTACCTTAGCGATGCCAGAGTTGCTGAGGTTGGAGTGGAAGGGTTCGTCTATCAGTACACCTAGTCAAGTTATATCTTTTATGAAGGCTCAACATATGGTCGAGAAGGGTTGCTTGGCTTATCTATCCTATGTTCTGGATACTACTGTAGAGTCTCCGGCGATTGATTCAGTGCCAGTAGTATGAGAGTTAGCTGATGTGTTTCCTTCTGACCTTCCAGATATGCCACCAGATCGTGATATTTCTGTATTGACTTGGCTCCAGGCACTCAGCCTATATCTATTCCACTGTACTGTATGGCTCCGAAAGAATTGAAAGAGTTGAAAGAACATCTTGAAGAGTTTCTAGAAAAGGGGTTCGTTAGGCCGAGTGTATCACCTTAGGGTGCACCAGTATTATTTATGAAGAATAAAGATGGGACTATACGGATGTGCATTGGCTACCGCCTGTTGAAAAAAGTCACCATTAAGAACAAGTATCTGTTGCCGCATATTGATGATTTGTTTGGCCAGTTTCAGGGTGCTAGGATGTTTTCTAAGATCGACTTGAGATCGGGGTACCATCAGTTAAAGATTCAGGAATTGGATGTTCTGAAGACTACCTTCTCTACTAGACATGGCCATTATGAGTTTCTAGTGATGTCCTTCGGCTTGACAAATGCCTTAGCGGTGTTTTGGATTTGATGAACATGGTGTTCAGGCCTTATATTTATTCCTTTGTTATTGTCTTCATTGATGACATCTTGATTTACTCACGTATCATGGAGTAGAATTTGAGACTGGTGCTTCAGACCTTGCGGGAATAGATGTTATATGCTAAGTTCTCCAAGTGTGAGTTTTGGTTAGATTTCGTGGCATTCTTGGGGCATGTGGTATCAAGGGAGGGTATTAAGGTGGATCCCAAGAAGATTGAGGCAGTTCAGATTTAGCCTCGTCCCAATTTGGCGATCGAGATCAAGGGTTTCCTAGGGTTAGTAGGTTATTATCGCCGTTTTGTGGAGGGTTTTCACATCCATTACAACACCTTTGACTAGATTGACCAAGAAGGGTGCTCAGTTTCATTGGTTAGATGATTGTGAGGCGAGCTTTCAGAAGCTCAAGATAGCTTTGACCATATCACCAGTCTTTGTGTTGCCTTCCGGTTCGGGGATATACACTGTGTATTTTGATGCTTCATGGTTGGCTTGGGTTGTGTATTGATGTAGAAGGGCGAGTGATTGCATATGCTTCACGTCAGTTGAAGCCCCATGAGAAGAATTATCATGTGCATTATTATGCTCTTAAGATCTATAGTCATTATCTATATGGGATGTCTTGTGAGGTGTACACGGATCATCACAGTTTGCAGCATTTGTTCAAGAAGGGATCTCAATTTGAGGCAGCGTAGATGGCTTGAGTTACTGAAGGATTATGACATCACCATTCTTTATCATATGGGCAAGGCGAATGTAGTCGTGGATGCCTTGAGTAGGAAGGCAGAGACTATGGGTAGCTTGGCATTCATTTCAGTAGAGGAGAGGCCACTAGACTTGGATATTCAGCCCTTGGCTAATAGACTTGTGAGGTTGGATATTTTATAGTCCATCTGAGTTCTTGCTTGCGTCGTTGCCCAGTCTTCACTATTGGAGTCGACCAAGGCTCGACAGTTTGATGATCTGCACCTGCTGGTTCTCAGAGAGACAGTACTACAGGGTAGTGCTAAGAAGGTTTCTATTGGTGAGGATGGTGTTCTGCAACTCCAGGATCGTCTATGTGTTCCTAATGTCGATGGCCTAAGGGAGAGGATCCAAGAGGAGGCGCACAGTTCTCGATATTCCATTCCCCCCAGGTTCTACGATGATGTATCACGACCTGAAGCAGCATTATTGGTGGCGGCGGATGAAGAAAGACATAGTTGAGTATGTAGCTAAATGCCTAAATTGCCAGTAGGTTAAGTATGAGCACCAGAGGCTAGGAGGCCTACTCCAGCAGATGGCTATACCCGAGTGGTAGTGGGAGCGCATCACTATGGAATTCGTAGTTGGGTTGCCGTGGACTTTGCATAAGTTTGATGCAGTTTGGGTCATTGTAGATTGACCAAGTCGTGCACACTTCATTCCTGTGATGACTACATATACTTCAGAGAGATTGGCCTAGATTTATATCCAGAAGATAGTTCGGCTGCATGGTGTGCCAGTTTCCATCATTTCAGACAGAGGTCCTCAGTTTACTTCACATTTCTCGAGAGTAGTACAGAGTGAGTTGGGGGCTCGTGTGGAGCTCAGTACAGCGTTTCATCCATAGACCGATGGGCAGTTTGAGCAGACAATTTAAATATTGGAGAACATGCTCAGAGCATGTGTGATTGACTTCGGAGGGCAGTGGGGTCAATTCTTGCCTTTGTCCGAGTTTGCTTACAACAACAGTTACTAGTCCAGCATCGAGATGGCTCAATTCAAGGCTTTATATGGTCAGCGGTGTCGTTCTCTCATTAGGTGGTTTGAGCCCGGCGAGACTAGGTTGTATGGTACTAATTTGGTGAAGGGTGCCTTGGAAAAGGTAAAGTTGATTCAAGAGCGACTTCGCACAGCACAGTCCCGACAGAAGAGCTACGCGGACCAGAAGGCTCGTGATTTATCACTTATGGTAGGCGAGAAGGTTCTCTTGAAAGTCTCACCATTGAAGGGGATTATGAGATTTGGGAAGAAGTGAAAGTTGAGCCCAAGGTCTATAGGCCCATTTGAGGTGTTAAGGCGAGTTGGAGAGGTTACGTATGAGCTTACTTTGCCTCTCATTCTATCGGGAGTTCATCTAATTTTCCACGTGTCGCTGCTCCAGAGGTATCATCCCGACTTGTCACATATATTAGACTTCAGCACGATTCAGTTAGAGTAGAGTCTGGGTTATGAGGAGGAGCCAGCTGCCATTGTTGATAGGCAGGATCGCCAGTTGAGATCCAAGAGGATTTCTGAGGTGAAGGTCCAGTGGAAGAGCCAACCGGTCGAGGAGGTGACTTGGGACTCCGAGGAGGACATGCAGAGTAGATGTCCTCACTTGTTCAGCACTCTAGGTGTGATTCTAGACACATTCGAGGATGAACGTTTGTTTAAGAGGTGGAAAATTTAACAACCCGACCATTCGTTTTGCTTTCTAGAACCCCATTCCCCTAAATAAGACTCCTCGTATGTACTTTTACTGCTTATGACTTGCGGGGATAGTTAGTTTGAGGTTTGGAAGGGTTCCGGTTGAAATCGGAACACTTGGTTTCTTAAGTTGGCCTAAAAAGGCTATGTTTGACTCCGGTCAATATTTCAAGTAAACGACCTCAGAATCGGGATTTGAAGGTTCCAATATGTTCGTATGATGATTTTGGACTTGGACGTATGCTCGGTCCGGGTTTTGGATGACCCGGGAAAGTTTCAGCACCTAATATCAAAAGTTGGTTCTTGAAAGATTTTGAATTTCTTTAAATTTGGTTTGGAGCGGGTTTTTGTGTAATCGATGTCCAAATGGAATTCCAAGATTATGAATAGTTCTGTAATGCCATTTGAGACTTACACACAAAATTTGGTGTCAATCCGAGTAGTTTAAGTACGTTTCAGCGCATTGGGAGTAAATTGAAGAACTTGAAGTTCATAAGTTTGATTCAATTAGTTTTGGGGTGCGATTCTTAGTTTTAATGTTGTTTCGAGCGTTCTGGGAGTTCAAGAAAATCCGTTTTATTATTGGTATGTTCGAGCGGGGCCTCGGGGGCCCGAGTGTCAATCGAACGAGGCTCAGACCAAGTTGGGAGCTTGGAGTAACAATTGAAGCTCTGTGATGACCTGAAGGGACATTTTACGAATTTAGACTCCATTCTAGGCTTATTAGCCTAAAGAAGACTAATTTTAATTACGTCGAGTTGCGCGTGCAGTCCGGGCGTGAATCCGAAAACCTTTTATGTGAAAATATAAGAAATAGAAATTTCTAGAGTTAGACTTTGGTTTTAGTTAACTTTTGGTCAACATTTTAAGTAAACGGAACCGGATATGTGTTCCAATGATCTTGGGATGTCCGCAGTAAAATATGGGACTTGGGCGTATGCCCGAAATTGAATTCCGAGGTTCCTAGCCTTAGAAAGCATTTTTTGAAGAAAATTATTGTGCTGGTTTTTACAGGAAATAATGAAATGAAATAATGTTTGAAATCATTGATATCGGGCCCGTATTTTGGTTCTGGAGCCCGGAACAAGTTTATTGTGGTATTTAAGTCTTACCTATGAAGTTTGATGAGAATCGAGTTGAAATGACGTGATTTAGACGTCCGGTTGAAAAGTTAGAAATTTGAGTGTTCTTGAGGAAATCTTGAGTTTTGAGGTTAAATTTATAGTTTTTGATGTTATTTTAATGATTTGATCGTACGAGCAAGTCTGTTTGATGTTTCTAGACTTGCGTGCATGTTTGGTTTGGAGCCTTGAGGGCTCGAGTGAGTTTCGAGTAGGCTACAGAGTGTTTATACTTAGAAAAAAATTTCACTCAGCTGATATCTGGTGTGGCAGGCCTCTGATCTCGCATTTGCGAGATTCAGGCTTCGCATTTGTGAAGTCCTGGACCAGCCTCAGATCTCGCAAATGCGATATTTCTGGCCGCAATTGCGAGGATCCTATATGTCGCAAATGTGACAATTTCATCGCATTTGCAATGGTAGCCAAAATTTTGAAGGGTTCGCATTTGCGAACCCCTGGTCGCAAATGCGAGATCCGCAACATGTTAAAACAGATTTTAGATGGGGTTTTCACCTCTTTTTCAGTTTTCTCAAACCCTAAACCTCCATAAGCGATTTTTCAAGGACCCAAACTTCTCCAAATCATTGGTAATTTGATCTTTAACTAATTCCTTTCAATCCTTAACAACTTTTAACAAGATTTCAACCAAAAATCTAGAGTTTTCATGGTAAAGATTGGGGTCTTTGGGTAGAACTTAGGAATTTCAAATTTTGGAAATTTAGATCTCGAATTGAGGTCCGATTCCAAAACCAAATGTCTATTCGGGCTCGGGGGAGAATGGGTAAACAGATTTTGGTCTAAACCTCAAGTTTAGACCAAGCGGGCCGGGTTGATTTTCATATTTTGATAAGAAAACATAGGAAAACCATAGTTTTTCATTAAAGTTAATACCTTTAGCAATAATTAATGATATTGAACCCAATTGTGATTAGATTCGAGTGAGTTGTAGCCCAATTCCAAAGGAAAAGCAGTGCTTGAGCAGTGAGTGGCCTGTGAATTCGAGGTAAGTGTTGTGTCTAGCCTTAGCTAGAGGAATAGGTATTATGTGACTACCTACTAGGGGTAGGGGTCAGGTAGCCAGAGATAGAGGTCAGAATACTAGAGAAGGAGGACAACCCGCTAGAGGTGGAGGCCAGCCCGTTAGACGTGGAGGTCCACCTGTCAGAGGTCCTCCCCATGACGTAGTTCAGGGTGGTGGGGCCCAGCCCTGATTATAGGCATTTCCAGCTAGACCTGAGGCGGTATCATCCGATGTAGTTATCATAGGTACCATTTTCAGTTTGTAATAGAGTTGCTTTAGTTTTGTTTGATCTGGGGTCTACTTATTTTTATGTGTCATCATATTTTGCCTTGTATTTTGTTGTGCCCCCCTAACTCCTTGAGTGTCCCTGTTTATGTGTCTACGGTGGTAGGGGATGCTATAGTGGAAGATCGTGTATATTGTTCGTGCGTAGTCGTTATTGAGGGTCTTGAAACTAGTGTAGACCTTTTGCTTCTTGGCATGGTCGATTTTGATGTCATATTGGGTATGGATTGGTTGTCACCTTATTATGCCATCTTGGACTGTCACGCCAAGACAATTACTTTAGCTTTGCTGGGATTGCCTCCGTTAGAATAACGGACTCCTGGTCATTCTCCTAGCATAGTGATTTCTTATGCCGAGGCTCGTCGCATGGTTGAGAAGGGATGTTTGGCTTATTTGGCTCATATTCGTGATTCTGATGCAAAAATTTCTTCAATAGAGTTAGTGCCTATTGTTCGGGAGTTTCCCGAAGTATTTCCTTCAGACCTGTCGGGGATGCCACCCAATAGGGATATCAATTTTTGTATTGATGTGGCTCCGGGCACTCAGTACATTTCTGTTCCTCCATATCGGATGGCCCCACCAGAATTTAAAGAACAGTTGCAAGACCTGCTTAATAAGGGATTTGTCAGGCCTAGTGTCTCGCCCTGGGGTGCACCGGTTTTGTTCGTCAAGAAGAAGGATGGATCGATGAGAATGTGTATAGATTACCGGCAATTGAATAAGGTTTCTATCAAAAATAAGTATTCATTCCGAGAATTGATGATATATTTGATCAGCTTCAGGGTGACAGTGTGTTTTCAAAAATTGATCTTAGATCGGCCTACCATCAGTTGAAGATTAGGGCGTCCGATGTTCCTAAGACAGCCTTTCGGAAAAGGTATTGGCACTATGAATTTTTGGTAATGTCTTTTGGCTTGACTAATGCCCCAGCAGCCTTTATGGATTTGATGAATCGGGTTTTCAAGCCTTATCTGGATTCCTTCGTAATTGTGTTCATTGATGATATTCTTATATACTCCCGCAATCGGGAGGAGCATGAGCAGCACCTCCGTATAGCACTCCAGACTTTGAGGGATAATCAGTTGTATGCAAAATTTTCAAAGTGTGAATTCTGGTTATGCAGTAGCTTTTTTGGGTCACATCGTATCAGTAGAGGGTATTCAGGTAGATCCTAAGAAGATAGAGGCAGGCAAGAACTGGCCTAGACCGATTTCAGCCACGGAAATCAGGACTTCTTGGGTTTGGCGAGATACTACCGTCGTTTTGTGGAGGGGTTCTTATCTATAGCAGCCCCGATGACGAGATTGACTCAGAGAGGGTGCCCCATTTAAATGGTCGGATGAATGTGAGGCGAGCTTTCAGAAGCTCAAGACAGCCTTGACTCAGCACCGGTGTTGGTATTCCTATCAGGTTCAAAATCTTTTACAGTATATTGTGATGCTTCCCGTGTTGGTCTTGGAGCAGAATCGATGCAGGATGGCAGGGTGATTGCATATGCGTCTCGGCAGTTGAAATTTCATGAAAATAATTATCATGTTCATGACTTGGAATTGGCCGCCATTTTTCACTCATTGAAAATATGGAGGCACTATCTTTATGACGTGCCATGTGAGGTTTACACGGATCATCATAGCCTCCAGTACTTGTTCAAGCAAAAGGATCTTAATTTGAGACAGAGGAGATGGTAGAGTTATTGAAAGATTATGACGTCACTATATTATATCATCCAGGAAAGGCCAATGTAGTTGGCGATGCATTGAGTAGGAAGGCAGTAAGTATGGGCAGCCTTTTATTTATTCCAGTTGGTGAGAGACCGTTAGCTTCAGATATTCAGATGTTGGCTAGTCTGTTTGTGAGGTTGGATATTTCTCCCAAACATGTTCTAGCTTGTATATTTGCTCGGTCTTCCTTATTCGAGCGTATCAAAGATCAGCAGGATGATGACCTACACTTGATGGTCCTTAGGGACACCGTTCAGCATGGTGGTGCCAAGAAGGTTACAGTTGGAGATGACAGTGTTTTGAGGATACAGGGTCGTATATATGTGCCTAATGCTGATGGACTTCGTGAGTTGACCCTTGAGGAGGCTCACAGTTCTAAGTATTATATTCACTCGGGTGCTGCCAAAATGTACCAGGACTTGCGACAACACTATTGGTGGAGAAGGATGAAAAAGGATATTGTTGCTTATGTGGCTCGTTGTTTGAATTGCCAACAGCTAAAATATGAGCATCAAAGACCCGGTGGTTTACTTCAGCAGATAGAGATTACTGAGTGGAAGTGGGAGTGTATCACTATGGACTTCATTGTTGGACTCCTACGGACTCAGAGGAAGTTCGACGTTGTTTGGATTATTGTGGATAGGCTGACTAAATCAATACATTTCATTCCAGTGGCAAGTACTTATACTTCGAAGCGGTTGGCAGAGATATATATTCAAGATTGTTCGCCTTTACGATGTGCCCGTATCTATTATTTCTGATCGAGGTACGCAGTTTATCTCGCACTTTTGGAGGGCAGTTCAGCGAGAGTTGGGTACACGAGTTGAGTTGAGCATAACATTTCATCCTCACACGGACGGACATTCCGAGCGTACTATTCAAATCTTGGAGGATATGATCCGCGCTTGTGTTATTGATTTTGGAGGTTCTTGGGATCAATTCTTGCCGTTAACAGAATTTGCCTACAATAATAGTTATTAGTCGAGCATTTAGATGGCTCCCTATGAGGCATTATATGGTAGACGGTATAGATCGCCAGTTGGGTGGATTGAGCCGGGAGAGGCTTGGTTATTGGGTACATACTTAGTTTAGGAGGCCTTAGATAAGGTCATGGTTATACAGGATCGACTCCGTGCAGCTCAGTCTAGGCAAAAGAGTTACGCCGACCGTAAGGTTCATGATATGGCATTCATGCTTGGAGAGAGAGTATTATTTTGGGTATCGCCCATGAAGGGTGTCACGAGATTTGGGAAGAAGGGCAAGTTGAGCCCTAGGTATCGGACCATTTGAGATTCTCGAGAGAGTGGGGGAGGTAGCTTATAGACTTGCGTTGCCTCCAGGGTTATCCTCACTTCATCAGGTATTCCATGTGTCTATGCTCCAGAAATATCATGGTGACCCGTCCCACGTGTTATATTTCAGCTCTGTCCAATTAGACAAATATTTGACTTATGAGGAGGAGTCGGCAGCCATTTTAGACCGGCAAGTTCGTTAATTGAGATCAAACAGTTACCCTTCAGTTCGAGTGAAGTGGAGAGGTCAGCCTGTTGATGCAGCTACTTGGGAGTCCTACTCGGACATGCAGAGTAGATATCCACACTTGTTTGCCGGTTCAGGTAATTATCTATGTCCGTTCAAGGACGAACGTTTGTTCTAGAGGTGGAGATTCTGATGACTCAAAGGGTCATTTTACGAATTTAGACTCTATTCTAGGCTTATTATCCTTAAAAAGACTAATTTTAATTACCTCGAGTTGCATGCACAGTCCAGCCATGAATCTAGAAAGCTTTTATGTGAAAATATGAGAAATAGAAATTTCTAGAGTTAAAATTGGTTTTAGTTGACTTTGGTCAACATTTTGAGTAAACAGACCCGGATCTGTTTTATGACGCTCCTGGGAGGTCCGCAGTAAAATATGGGACTTGGGCGTATGCCCGAAATTGAATCCCGAGGTCCCTAGAAAATAACTTTTGAAGAAAATTATTGTGTTGGTTTATACAGAAAATAAAGAAATAAAATATTATTTGAAATTGTTGGAATCGGGCCCGTATTTTGGTTCCGGAGCCCGGAACAAATTTGTTGTGATATTTAAGTTTTATCTGTGAAGTTTGATGAGAATCGAAGTTGAAATGACGTGAATTGGACGTCCAGTTGAAAAGTTAGAAATTTAAGTGTTCTTGAGGAAATCTTGAGTTTTGAGGTTAAATTTATAATTTTTGATGTTATTTTGATGATTTGATCGCACGAGCAAGTCTCTATGATGTTTTTAGACTTGCGTGCATGTTTGGTTTGGAGCCCCGAGGGCTTGGGTCAGTTTCGGGTAGGCTACAGAGTGTTTAGACTTGGAAAAAAATTTTCACTCAGCTGATATCTGGTGTGGCAGGCCTCTGATCTCACATTTGCAAGATTCAGGCTTCGCATTTGTGAAGTCCTGGGCCAACCTCAGATCTCGCAAATGTGAGATTTCTGGCCGCAATTGCAAGGACCCTGTATGTTGCAAAATGCGACATTTTCATCGCATTTGCAATGGTAGCCAAAATTCGAAGGGTTCGCAAATGCGAACCCCTGGTCGCAAATGTGAGATCCGTAACATGTTAAAACAGATTTTAGACGGGATTTTCACCTCTCTTTCAATTCTCTCAAACCCTAAACCTCCATAGACAATTTTTCAAAGACCCAAACTTTTCCAAATCATTGGTAAGTTGATCTTTAACTAATTCCTTTCAATCCTTAACAACTTTTAACAAGATTTCGACCAAAAATCTAGAGTTTTCATGGTAAAGCTTGGGGTTTTTGGGTAGAACTTAGGAATTTCAAAATTTTGGAATTTAGACCTTGAATTGATGTCCGATTCCAAAACCAATTGTATATCCAGGATCGGGAGAGAATGGGTAAACGGATATTGGTCCGAACCTCGAGTTTAGACCAAGCGGGCCCGGGGTCGATTTTCACATTTTGATAAGAAAACATAGGAAAACCATAATTTTTCATTAAAGTTAATACCTTTAGCAATAATTAATGATATTGAACCCAATTGTGATTAGATTCGAGTGAGTTGAAGCCCAATTCCAAAGGAAAAGTAGTGCTTGAGCAGTGAGTGACCTGTGAATTCGAGGTAAGTGTTGTGTCTAACCTTATCTTGAGGGAATAGGTATTGTGTGACTACTTGTTACCTGTTTTTTTTTTTTTTTGCTAAATCCAATGTATAGGTGAGGTGACGAGTACCTATATGTTGTGGTCAGGTCATAACATGCGAGTGAATGTAAATTCTTGTTATTTTGGTAGTTGTAAAGCCTATTACTTGTGATTATTGTTGTTGTTGAAATGTTGGAAGTTTGGTATCCGGTTCCACCATGATGGATAATATTGTGAATACTGAGTTGAGATTTAAATATCAAATGACGCTAGAAACTATCTTGGAACACTGATTTCTTGTGAAATCCCTTGCGAATATTGAATTGAGATTGAAACGATAAATAATAATAGAAACTATGATTAAATA
Organism: Nicotiana knightiana; assembly: GCA_005239525.1. NCBI lineage: Eukaryota > Viridiplantae > Streptophyta > Magnoliopsida > Solanales > Solanaceae > Nicotiana > Nicotiana knightiana. The sequence continues at coordinate 82,426 of ML375068.1, forward strand.
TCGATTTCCTATGAAATCCCTCTTTGTATGTTGTTAATGATTCTGTGATTGGTAAGGAGGAGCGTAAAGCATGAAGGGTGATGACGTGCCTGAATGAAATACATTGTGAGAGTAATGCACGAAGGGTGATGTCGTGCCTGAATGAAATACATTGTGAGAGTAAAAGTACGAAGGGTGATGTCGTGCCTAAATGAAATACATTGTAAGAGTAAAAGCACGAAGGGTGATTCCGTGTATGCTTATTTATGATATTGGGAGGATGAGAGTAAAAGCACGAAGGGTGGTGTCATGCGAGTTCTTTTCTATTCTTATTGCTTTAAATTATTGTTGCTTACTGTTTATTGTTGTCTTGTTGTTTTTCTCACTCCTATGTTAAATTCCCCATAGCATGACCCCTTCTTATTATTGGATATAATGTTACTCTTTAATTGCTATTGTTGCTGCTAGTATATTTTATACATGTCCAGATTTTATGTGGTGTCCTGTCCTAGCCTCGTCACTACTTTGTCGAGGTTAGACTCGGCACTTACTCATTACATGGGATCGGTTGTATTGATACTACACTCTGCACTTCTTGTGCAGATCCAGGTATCGGTCAAAGTTAGGTGAAAGTAGTTGCTGATTCTATATGCGCGGAGACACGAGGTAGATCTGATGGAGCCCGCAGATTCCTGGAGTCTTCCCTTATCTATTTAGATTGTTGTTTTATTTTGTTCAAAACAAAGACATATTTCTTTCAGCTCAACTATTTGTAGTACTCTTTAGTAGTTCGTGGATTGTGACACCAGACTCTGGGTAGTTGTGTCGTTATTATTAGTTCGTCACTCGTTATTTCTATTTCGAATATTATTCTGGTATTATTTTTTGGCAGTAGTAGTTTTCATATTTATATTAAATTATTTTATTATGGTGAGGTAAATTTTTGAAAAGAAAATGGTTAGCTGAATTTCTAACATTGGCTTGCCTAGCAAGTACAGTGTTATACGCCATCACGATCCCATGGGTTGGGAATTTGGGTCGTGGCAAGCTCCCAAATCTGTCATAATTGCACCTACGCTTGGCCAGCCGCAGTTGCGGGCTCGCAGGTACGATCCACGAGCCGCAGAAGCAAGAAATGGAGGGCACCCCAAAAACCCCAGATGCGGAAGATTGGGTGCATCGCAGGTGCGGAAGATTGGGCGCACCTGAGTGACCGCAGGTGCGAGAGCCATGACCGTAGGTGCGGACTGGCTCGCAGATACGTCCCTTTGTGTCCGCAAATGACGAGCCTGGCCAGGGAATGAAGAAGCGCACCTTCGAGGCAATTTTCGCAGGTGTGGGACCGCAGATGTGTCTAAGGCACCACAGGTGTGAAAGTCGTTGGACGGTGAGGGTTCATTTAATACGAGACTTAGGCCATTTTTATCACATTTTCTCTCACTCTTGGGCGATTTTTGAGCTTTTAAGGAGAGGATTTCGACATTTCTTTGTGAGGTAAGTAATTTTTACTTAATGTGAGTTTGATACATAGATTATGAGTAGATTCATACATGAAAATTTTTAAAACTAATGGGTTTAGATGAAAACCTAGGTATTGATAAAAATAGGATTTTACAACGAAAATGATTATGGAACTTAGAGAAAAATCATATATTTATGTTCCTATGGTTATGGGTAACAACTTTCTTCAAAAAATTTCGGAATCCGGGAATGTGGGCCCGGGGGTGAATTTTAGGAATCTTGCAAGGGTTGGGTAATCACTTTAATAGTGGGGATATGAACTTTTGAGCATAATGGATTAATTTATATAATGTTTGACTAGTTTCGAGTCGTTTGGCACCAAATTTGGAGGTTTGAGCACGTTCTTGAATTGGGAAGTAGGCTTTGAGACGAGGTAAGTCTCCTTTCTGACCTTGTAAGAGAGAAATTTTCCCTTAGGCGAATTAACTAATATATGTGACTACTTGTGGGGGGCTACGTACGTACGAAGTGACGAGAGTCCGTGCGTAGCTACTAGTTATGCCAAAGTTCGTGTAGTCTAGGACTCCTATCATACTATACATGAAATGATTGCGCCTTTACTAGTTAATTAGATTGCTTAAATCATAATTCCAAAAATTATAAAAGAATCCCAAAGGGATAAGTTTCACTTATTTGAGGTTATGAATAGAACACGTGACTGTTATTGAAAAACTTTTGTTTCTTGAAGTATTTTCTATTTGTGGAGCGGGGCGAGCGTCTAGGCAAATTAAATAGAAGCATCTATGGTTCACGTTGTTCAATCCTCGGCAATGCACGATTTAAATATTGTTATATTGGTTCGGGTCGTACAACCTCGACATTGTTTGCGCATGAAATTTTTGGGATTATTCATAACTGATATTGCTTCAATGTTTGATGAAAGATATATTTGGGATTTAATAAATGTGAAAAAGGATATTTATCATCTTTGCTTGTTGAGTTCTAGTATATTTCTTGTAACCCATGCTTAGTTATAATTGTGACTTATTATCATTTTCCTTAGTAAGTGTCAAGTCGACCCCTCGTCACTACTTCTTCGAGGTTAGACTGGATACTTACTGGGTACATATTGTTTTATGTACTCACGCTACACTTCTGCACTTCACTGTGCAGGATCTGAGGCAGGTGCATTTGGATATCCGTCCAGCGCGCATATTTGATCCTGGTTCGAGATTCCATGGTGAGCTGCCCTTCCGAGCCGTTCAGCAGCATGTTGGAGCCTCTCTTTTATTTTGTTTTTGTCTATTCCCTTTCAGGCAGTAGGATAGACATCTTTTGTAAATTCTACTAAGTTGCTCATATACTTGTGACACTAGATCTTGGCACGCACTAGTAGACTTGTGATTTTTGGGTTCTGTTCTTACGATTATAAATGTTTCTAGTTGTTTTCATTTATTAATTTAAATCTGTTTTCATTAAATCTTTTAAAAAAAGAAAAAATCACTACGTGGGAAATTAGTTAAAATGGGAAATCATTAAGTTATTTATTGTTGGCTTGTCTAACAATGGTGTTGGACGTCATCACGGCCTGATATGAAATTGGGTCGTGACAATTGCTAAGTTAAAACTCTACATTAAAACAATTGAAATTCATTAATGAATTTCCTGGGGAAGAAAAGGAGGATAAGAAGCATAGAAAAATGAAAGAAGAAAAATTTGAGAAACAACAGAGGAGGAGAGAAAGAGAGAACGAGACGGAGAGACTGAAAGAGAGACGGAAAGAGAGAGAGAGAGCAGAGATGGAAATAATTGATTCCCTATTCAATTCCTAATATAAATGGCTACTCACTAATACTAATTTGTATATAATTCATAAATTGTATATGCCCATATAATTAAGTTAGTAAATTTGTATCTTATCCAAGTAACATGGTGCGTCAAGTCAAATAAAAGAGCCCATATTATTATGCCACGTGACAAATGACATGACATGTTAAAGTGAAACAAAAGATCAATTGAAAATTGCACGCATATAAGTACAACATATTGGTCAATCAAATGTGGCATGTCATTTTTTCAATCTAATTTGTGTGTGATTCAAGTCGATCAACCAAAGCAAAACAAAGGAGTCAATTATCCTCATCACAAGCACTCCTCTTGTCTACAACTAAAAATAGGAATCTACAAAACCTAGAAGAGACTAAATTCGTGGATCAAAATTACAAATTTCTCTACAAGCAATATTGAAGCTTTTCTCTAGAAGTTCTAAGTATTCAAAGATTAAGCTTCAAGTCCTCTATTTCAAATAAAATTAAGATCAAATCCATCAAATTCAAGATTAAGTTCCATGCCAAGCTCTTGAATTCAAATACAAGTTAAGATCAAATCCATCAGATTCAAGATTAAGCTTCGAGCTTGAATTTTCAAATATAAGTCAATATCAAATTCATCACATGCAAGATCAAGCTCAAAAACCCTTAAAATTCTTTGTGAAGAGGAACATTAAAGAAATAAAATAGATTGTAACATTCACGTACTTAAATAAAATACTATACTTATTACAATTTTTTTAAAATTTTAATTATTTTCTTGATGTCATAAAATGATTTTTCAAAAACTAATCCCTCACAACTTGAAAATTACTATTGTTCAAAGACCAGTTTCCCAAAAACTGAACCAGAAAAACCACATTCAAATGCTAGTACCGTAACTAAAGGGGAAATGTTGAAGAATTTGTTGGACATGTCTATGAGTTATCACATGCGTCAGGCAGTGGACCAGTTTAGCAGCAAATTACCCCTCGATACTTCAATTCAGTTATGTTCCATCCGAGTGTCACCTTCAAACAAAGTTTTTCATTAAGTTTAACTTGTATACTCTAATTTGACTTGTATATACTATAACTTTTTTGCATTATCAAGTTATTTAAAAAATAATTATATGTGACGGCCCTAAAAGACGTAATTAGTGTTAAAAAATAAACAGCAAATTACATGTAACAGTAAATTAGATAAATTACTCCCTCGCAGAGTTAAAAAAGAAAGAAATATTTTTGAAATTTGTGGTTGTTTGACCAAAAAATAGTAATCTTTGGTTAAACTAATTAATAAGTTATTAAAACGGGTCAATCCTAGTTAAAGCTAATAACTTCAGATATGAGATAGATAACACGAATAGTAATATAGTTGGATAAAAATGTTGATAATAAATGTGACCAAATGTGATAGTATGTAAAAAGATCAAGCATTAAATAACATTAAATGGCAATAAATATAAATAGAGGGGAAGATTCACCCAATATTGAAGAGGGTAAAGGATTCCTTTCTCTGACAATGATGAATGACACGAGTATGAGAGAATATAATACACCTTCTTGGATCTGGTGTAAGTGACAATAAAATAGCTCACAGAAAGGTTGAAACTCTACTAAAAGTAGTTCTTTGTATTTTCTCTCAGAGTTTATCCTCTTACAAGTGTTCTTATCATACGGAATATAACATGCTCCTTTTCCCCCTTCTTTCCTTACATTTATATGGGATATTTCCAACAAACCCTAAAATACAATCAGAGAGAATATTCAGCGGAATATTTCTTCTAAAGATACCAGTACAAAACTAGTCGTTATTCTAAATTAAAATACTCGACCTCGACCACGACTGATCACTAGGCTGTTTGGTTCAGTTACTGGTCGACCACGCTCGTAATGGTTTTTGAGTCGCTCTTCACGTCCCTTTCTGCACGTCTCTATTCTCAATCTGATTTTGACCCATACAGTGGTCTAAGACAAGACATAAATATTTGTGTGATTATAAATCATTTCAATAAGGGTAAATTAAAAATTTAAAGTTCAATTATTTCTAAAGATAGAAATGTGTTATTCTTTTTCTGGGATACATTAAAAGGAAGGTGTGCCACCTAAATTGAAACAAATAAAATAATATTTTTATTTTAAAAAATGTTTACCCTATCAATAAGTAAAACTTATTCGCGTCCGGCGTTTACACCAATCTGTTTAATACATGAGACATGTATTCGTAAACACAGTTATCACTAACTCGTAGTTATTTTGATATGTATATTATCACCTTAAATATTTCACTAGTAAATTAGTATAGCGGATAATTATACTACAAGTCAAATCCTATTCATTTCTTTCAATCTCTTTCAAGACGAATCATAAAATTCAACAAAACCTAATTTCCTTCAACTGTAAAATCTTAACGACTTTACTCTAATTTGTATGATTGTCATCTGCGTTAAGTGCACATGTTACCTTCTCCACCAACTCATATTATCCTCTATCCTGACACATACGAGTATTCTTCTCGAAAGCTTATATGGGGTTTTCAGCTTTTAGCCACCTTAAAGAAGCGAAAAAAGTACCTCGTTACCTCCTTAATAGAAACGAAACGACTGAAATTAGTTGGGATTTAGCTACTTAAAGAAGTGACTACTTCTGCCATGCAAACAGTAACTACTAGAAAAAGAAATAAGTGTTGTCATGTCTTTTTTTTTTTTAAATCTTCTTTTGATAGTAATTTTAGTTAAACAGTCAAATCAGAAATGCCTAATAATGTCAATAAGACTAGGTTTAAAGCATGTCAAGTACTACTATTATCAACAGCATAATGGGTACGTATATCTAGAAAATACTCTTTTCGCCATATTATTCTACGTACTTGAGTGAAAGAAGAAAAATAGAATAAGAAATTAAAGCAAAGGTGATGAATGATGTAGGGACGGGTTGACGATTTGAGAGAAGATAGTAAATTCAGCAGTACAAGTAACAATAATAAGATTTACCCACCCTCTACGTGAAAACCGGAACTTCATGTGCTCTTGCTGGCACCTGTCCCTTAATCGACCAGATGGGAAAAGGGAAATTAACACCTTTTTTCGAAAATTATATTGTGCAATATATATATATATATATATATATATATATATATATATATATATATATATANAGCGTGAGGCACTACATGTGACGCAGAAATCAGAACCTCCAAATTTCCAGCACCATATATATATATATATATATATATATATATATGGTGCTGGAAATTTGGAGGTTCTGATTTCTGCGTCACATGTAGTGCCTCACGCTATTCTAGGCGCTACTTTGTAGCTTTTTCACGTTTCGTCCCAATTCGCTTCAATTCACGCACTTTTGTTTCAAATTATTTTCGAATAATTCCTACACATAAAAATATTACGAATTAGTACAAATCATTACATTACACATTCAAAATCTGTGAAACATGAGTAAAATGCGAGACAATGTGCATATAAATACACATACTTTAAACCGGATATATATATATATATATATATATATATATAAAGAGAGAGAGATGAACTCCTCTTGACTTTTTCCGTATTTATCTATTTATATTTTGACTTCCCTTGATGAAAAATCATGACTTTGCCACTGAACTGAACTGATTAATTCACCAAAATTTAGGAAAATATTTGACAGCATGGTAGCAGGGGCGAATTTAGAGTGTCATACATGGGTTCCCGTGAACTCAATAACTTTTTTCCAAATCGTATTTATGCATTAAAAAATCTACCAATATCTATAAATATTTAATTTTTACTCAATCTTACATAAAGCAATAGAAATTCATAAACTTCAAATCCTAAATATGTATCTGTGTGCCGCGGAACCAAAGTGTGGTTCATTAGGACTCAAGCGACCATAATACGTAAAAAGAAGACTGGGCACCATTATATATATAGCGCGATTATTCATCGCGCTATACCTTAACGGCACGTTTGTCCGTTAATATATAAAAGTTGGGCCCACCAATAATTCTTCTGCACTTAACGGACACACAAATATTCATAGGTGTATAGCGCGCATATATAAAGCGCTATACATCAAATAATTGTACCCCCCATGTAACGACCCGACCGGTCGTTTTGAGATCCAGCGCGTCGTTTAGCAGTTGGGAGTCGTGAACAGCTTCATTTAGGGTATTTGTGACTTGTGTGTATGGTCAAAGTTGAAATTCAGGAGGTTCGAAGTTAAATTGAAAGAAAAATTCTCATTTCAGAAGCCTTAAGTTGAAGAAATTGAGTAAGACTGGAATTTTGAGTAAGCGGCCTCGAAATCAGGATCCGAAGGTTCCAACAGGTTCATATGATGATTTTGGACTTGGGCGTATATCCAGATCGGAATTTGGATAACCCGAGAGCGTTTCGGTGTATATTGTGAAAGTCAGCATTTTTGAAGAAATTTCCTAAGTTTGGCTTGAAGCGCATTTCAATGATATTGATGTCCGTTTGGGATTTCGAGTCTGGGAATAGCTTCGTATGGTGATTCTAGAGTAGGGAGCGCGATCGGAAGTGAGTTCGGATGTCCGGAGGTCATTTTGAAGTCATTTGGCTAAAGATAGAAATTTAAAGGTTTTTGAGAAGTTTGACCGAGAGTTTGACTTTTTGATATCGGGGGAGGATTCTAATTTCGAAAGTTGGAGCAGGTCCGTAATGTCAAATATGACTTGTGTGCAAAATTTGAGGTCGATCGGACGTGATTTGATAGGTTTCGGCATCGGATGTGGAAGTTAGAAATTTCAAAGTTCATAAAGTTAAAGAATGCGGCGATTAGAGATTTGAGGCAGCAATATGGTCGAGAATCAAGGCTTTGTAGAATAATTTCTGAGAAAGGGGAGGATGGTTGGAATGTTTTATGATATGTTTCAGCAGGCATGATAATATTGGAGGAGTGAGAGGAATAGACTTCGGATTGAAGAAAAGAATTATCAGAAGGGTATGAGACGGGTTGCGAGATTTGGGCAGCGTAGACTCGTGAATAAAGGTCACTCGGGATGAGTGAGGGTTGAGTTTGCTATGGTTTGAAGGAAGTGGTTATTGTTCCTGAGGCAATTAATGATGATTAAGAGAAGATGGATTGATTAGCCATGGTTGAAATGGCACATTTGCGGCAGTGATTGGTTCCTTGATGTGATTTAGTTATGCATATGGTTTGTGCCGGCGTGTATGGGGCTTGTCGGCCATCGTAACGGATCTTATGTGGGAGCATTTAAGTGCTACAGCCTGTCAGGTGTAGGCGGACCCCAGAAGGGTTATGATAGTATAGACTACTACTTAAGGATTTGCATGGTTGGGTGATAATGGGAATTCACTCGTGTGTTGAGATGGTACACTTGAATTGAGTCAAGTAAAAGTTTCTATACGATGAAGTGTTCCCCCTATTGGTGGTTCGAAAGCTATGATGGGATTTTTGCGCTACCTCATGCTGGTATGTTAAGTGCTGGAAGCAGTATGTAACTGGGAGTAAGAATCGAGATTCAGGCCCGATGTTTTTGAGGATGTCATGAGCTCGGAAGAGCAAGACAGAGTGATTCGAAAGTTCAGTATAAGCTGGTATTATCTTCAGTGCCGCCTAAGATCGATATTCAGTTGGAGAGGCTCTATACCCTGGTCATGGGTTATTGATGTGCTTTGCGGCCTTAGCATGGTCGGTGTCATGGATGTGCAGACTGGTTGCCTTGTGTGGGAGGTCGTGGAAGCATGACTGCTAAAGGATGGTAAAAAGTGTGACATGTAGTCACTTGATGAAATTCAGATTTGGATTGAGTATGAAGAAGTGCAATATTTCTTAAATTGATAATTTATGCCTGGAGGGCGTTCGGTTCAGTTGATTATGGATTTTGGGGGTGTTAGTCCCGGTAATGATAGTTGTTATCGTGTATTATGAGAAGAGGGAGGGTTAATGTGGACCTAGATAAAAGCTAATAGCTAAGTTGGGTGCGAGCAAGGTGGATCGACGTTTGTGGATGGATTTGTTTATGATTATGGGCTCCATGCGAGCCAGGCATGTTCCTTTCAGTGGAGCTCTTGTCATGGAAAGATACTTGAACATCGGGTGTTATTCCGTCTTCGTCGAATTCATGTGTTATTGTGATTTTTCCGTGCGAGTTGTGAAACGGTTTGATGATTTCTTATGTGATGAGGTCCCGCGGGATGTTATGTGAGCAGGATAGCTCTTGAAATCCAGAGTGTATATATATATATCGCACCTTATTTGTGCTTGAGTTTTGTTGCATACGGCTTTATCAGTCTCCCCAGGATGGTATTATGCACTTAGCGTGCTTGTGATTGATATTCGGTAATTTGTAATAGTGAGCAATCAGCTCTTTATATATTTCCTTACGTGATTTTTATGTTATTTGGATCGGGTGGCATGCCGCCACGGTGATGTTATTTGGGATCGAGTGGCACGCCTCCACGGGTATGTTATTTGGATCAGGTTGCGCGCCGCAACAGTGTGATGCTGAGAAGGGTTAATATGTATTTATTTTCTTGTGTTTTATTTCCCATTTTTGGTAAGAATTCATATTAGGTAGGTGAGCTGAATAGTTCCATCCTGAGTCATTTCTATATATCATGTTCGAGTTATGGCCTATTGGCGTGACGTGGTATCAGAGCTTTAGGTTCACGTAGTCTCACGAGTCACGGGCAAACCTAGTAGAGTCTTGCGGATCGTTACGGAGACGTCTGTACTTATCTTCGAGAGGCTACAGGGTTGTTAGGAGTATTTCCCTTCTTGATTCTTCATCGTGCGAGTTGATTTCTTCGAGGCTTATGCCTATGTTCATTCCTACTCAATCTTACGCGTCGCGAAGCGCTTGCTATGGATCAGGAATTTGAGGAATGGGAATGGTGCTACGAATGAAATTCGAGATGCTTCTATGTGTAGATGGTCGTGGTTGTTGTTATGGACCTGTGAAAGGATAATATGTCATTTTAGCTTAGTAGCTGTGTTTATGGAAGCCTTAAGGCTGTGCTCAGGTAGTGATGATGGTTGCAATTGATCGTGGCGCGGTGTCGATATGGTAATAGAACGTTTGCCCGTGTGTTGGGGAAGATGAATGGTTGAAGGGAGATCTTCTCAGAGTATGATTTCGAGATTTCAGTGCTTTTGTTCCGGCAGAGGGAAGGCATTTGGATTCTGGATGGTTTAGTTGAAGTTGATAAAGTAGTAAGACTTGGTGTCTTCAATCGAGATGGGGTATGCACCTGTGACGTGTAGTCGTTGTCATTGATCGAACGAAATGTGTTAGGTTTGTTGGTGCTATCGTTTCTTCGATTGCGTGGGGTCAGAGTATTGAGAGAAAGTATTGAGGAATGCGGTTGGCAAGGAATGATCCTGGAATGAAGCAAGGCGTAGGATGGGGTATTGAGGTCGCAAAGAGCATGCATTTCAGCGTCGCGGGGAGGTGTCAGCAGGTGATTTCTTCAGGTGGGTTGTCTTCTGGGGATAGGTTAGCAATGGCGGGGTTGGCAGGTTCTGCGAGGGGTCCTAGAGGCTAGTTGGTAGGAGATAGAATGTGTAAATAGTGCTAGCAAGGGAATTTGGAAGATTGGGATGGTTTGGCTGAGCAAGATCATGTTATCAAAGGAGGAAGAATCTCAGCAGGGTCTAGGGTGGTGCTAGGAGTGGCTTCGGGCTAAGTAGGGGAGTCCCACCATCTGCAGTAGGGCTGTAGGGTTGTCTTCTCATAGGGTTGCGAATTGTCGGCGTATAGGCAAGTGATTTCAGCTAAGGAAGGAGGAGTAAAATGGTAATTGTGCGTAGGATTTGATGGATTTGTGAAAAAGTTGGTCCTGTCAGGTCAGGGTTAGGCTTTGGAAGATTCAAAATTTTTCTTAAGGCATGGGCGAGTTGTAGGGATAGTGACTCAGTCACATGTTTCATTGAAAATGAGGTTCCTGTGCTAGGAGATCCCTGGAGTTGATTGTATTCGGGACCAGTCAGAGTGGGTGACTCTCAATAGCGGTCCCAATAAGTTCAAAAGTCAAAGAGATATGGTTGTTATACTACAGGGTGTCCGGGAAGATGAAGAAGAAAGTTATGCTGCACATGGGTTAACTTTTCCAGATTATATCTAGAAATATATAAGGAATTGGGAGATGAATAACAAATGAAAGTTGTAGATATTTGAGTCTAGTTTTCAGAACATTTATCCATTTGTCATTTGGAGTTGTTTGCAAAACGTTATGGCTATTCTACTGGAGGCTGTCCGGACAGGCTGGGCAATTGTTCTCCGCGATCGCGAAGAGAAAATTTTGGGCTGGAAAATTATTCTCCGCGATAGCGAAGCATTTTCCGCAATCGCGATGAGTAAATACCTGGGCAGAATGATATTTTAGCGGGTTTTAGCTCATTTTTCTTCACTTCTTCACTTGGTTGGGGCGATTTTGGAGGATTTCAAAGGGTGATTTTCATCAAGCATCAAGAGGTAAGTGGTTCCTTCTCATTTCCAAGTTAATTCAAGGTTTATACATGAGATTAAACATGAAAAATTATGGAAAAATTAGTATTTTGAAGGAAACCTAGAAATTTGGTAAATTGGATTTTTAGCCACGAATTGGGCATGAACATTAGACTAAATTATATAATTTCTCCCCTTAGACTTCGGGTAATTCAATTCTTCAAGAATTTTCTAAATCCGAACGCGTGGGCCCGGGGTCGAAATTTCAAGAATCGTCAAGAATGCTTAAATTTTGGGACTTCTTGTTAGTTCTCCTTCTTGGGACTGAAATTGACTTAATTATACTGTGTTTGGCTAGTTGTGAGCCGTCAAGAGTAGTTTCGGAGATTCGGGCGCATCTTTTGATCCGGTCCTTGGCCCGAGGAGTGCTTTTATCGAGGTGAGTCTCCTTTCTATGTTTGTAAGAGGAAAATATCCCCATAGGGATTCTATGTGTTGCATATATTGTTTTGGGGGCTACGTGCGTACCACGTGGAGAGAGTCCGCACGTAGCGACTACGCCTATTATGTCCGGGTAGTCTAGGACCACAACATGCCTTGTATTCTTCTTTGAAATGATTTACCTGTTATACATTCTTGCTTGGATATAGTATTGTTTCCTTGAGTACCCCATTTGATTAAATAATTGGAAAAGTTCGATATGTGAAGTAGGCTTGATACTTGATATACGCATATTGTCTCTTTGCAATTTACATTCCGCAAGCGATATGTAAGTTTCGTTCACTCTTATGGGAGCGGGTCGTACGCCACGGCAGATTATTAGTGCACTCTTGGTACGGGCCGGTCGATCCCTGGAAGTGCACATGGAATTAATTGAGAATGCACTCTTGGTACCGGCCGGTCAATCCCCGGCAGTGCATAGGTATTCTCCCTTATGATTTGGTAAGCACGCACTCTTGCTAAGGGCCGATCGATCCCCGGCAGTGCGTAGGCTTGATTATTGGTAAGCATGCACTCTTGGTACAGGTCGGTCGATCCCCGGTAGTGCATAGCTATTCTCCCTTATGATTTGGTAAGCACGCACTCTTGGTACGGGTCGGTCGATCCCCCGGCAGTGCGTAGGCTGATTATTGTTAAGCATGCACTCTTGGTACGGGCCGGTCGATCCCCGGCAGTGCATTGCTATTCTCCCTTACGATTTGGTAAGCATGCACTCTTGGTACGGGCCGGTCAATCCCCGGCAGTGCATAACTACTCTTGATATGGTTACACGGCGAGCATGCACTCTTGGTACAGGCCGGTCGATCCCCGGCAGTGCATAGCTAATCTCCCTTATGACTCCAGCCAAATGTCTTACACTTATGCGCGTATGTCTGCTCGATACTGTTTCCCGACTTATGATATGACGACGGTTTTAAGGAAGAATAAAAAGGCAGTTGCTATTGTTTTAGTGTTTATTTGGAAACTCCATGAGTTCTTCTTATTTATTGTACTCTGTTACATGCCTACTGTTTTCCTTATATCTTGTCTACATTATTATTGTTGGACCTTAGTAAGTATCGAGTCGACCTCTCGTCACTACTTCTTCGAGGTTAGGCGGGATACTCACTGGGTACATATTTATGTATGTACTCATGTTGCACTTTCTTTTCTTCTGTACTTGACTGTACAGGTCCGGAGGTTGGCATGTCTGATCATCAGTCCGGTGCCAGATATTGACCGGGGTTGATTATACTTCACGGTGAGCTGCTTTTCCTGGCGATTTCTGGCAGCACCTTGGAGTTTCCTTTTGTTATTTTCCCCGTCTATTTCATTCAGACTATGGGGTTGTATATATTTATGTATTCTGATGTATTTCTGATAGTTGCCCGCGACACTCGTGACACTAGTTCCTGGCACACCCGTGCGTACATTTTGGGTTCTGGCTGCATTCTCACACATATGTTTATCTTTTGACTCATGTATTAAATGCCTTATTTTCACGTCACTGGCTTGTATCATGTAAGTAAATGTTTAAAACTAGTAAAAGCTGGATTAATTAATCACATGGGAAGGGTAGCACTTGGTAGGATTTATGTTGGCTTGCCCAACCCTGTCGTTGGGCGCCATCACGACCCATGTGGAAATTGGGTCGTGACACCCCGAGCTGGTTTTTTTCTTATTTAATGAGTTTTAGGATTTTGTAAAATCCATTCAGGATCCTTCAAGTCTTCGGAAATATTTGTTCGTTAAGTTATTTTGCATTTTGTCATAATGTCCAAAGAGCGAAAAATCAGGGTTTCATTATATTAGAGGGATGAGGTTGTTGTGGTGAATAACTCAATATGCTATAATTGTTCTCCACAGTGTCATGTTAAGTTGCCACTTACAATGGATGTACAATACATTGGTATCGATGTTATGTAAAAAAAAGAGCGTGAGCAAACGTTTGGTGAATATTAAAGTAACCGAAAGATATCTGTATTTTGTTACTCCGCAAGGGGTTGCTTGGTATGCTGATTTTAACATCGAATACGATGAAACTCTGAAAGATTTTTTTAGGACTCCAGATGAACATCGGGAACTTCTTCTGATAAAAATGTCAGAAATATACGTCAAGGCTGAAGATCTTCGCAATAATGAGGTTCCACAAAGTAGGGATATCCCTCAATCATCATGTGTTTATTTTGGAGAAATTTTAGCCGAATAGGTTCTAGGTGAAAGAGCTTCGACTAATCTAAACTTATCTCCACAGGCGAATGAGGAACGAGGAAATTATTTCTCCCCTAGTTTACATAATCCACAAGCCGAGTGGTAAACTTCAATTTTCCTTTGTGTTGTGATGTTTGTTTTTATGTATTAAATTTGTATTAACACTCACATATTCTATAGGGGGTACCGGGCAGATATGAATTTTATAAGTTATGAACCAACATAGTTGGAATATGCCTAGTTTTGGTATGTTGGATCATGGTGGTCCATCTGGGAGTCATCATCAACAAGATAATGTGCATCATGGGATATCAACACATTATGATTTGTAAGTGAACTGATAAACTTTATATGTAAAGTTTGGATCAATTTGAGAAACTCATTATTTTATTGGTTGTGCACTGAAAACGAGCAACTTGAAGGTCATGTCCTTACTCAATTGCCTGAAGACGTTAATCGGGATCTGACAGATGAGCATGTAACGACCCGACTGGTCATTTCAAGAGTTGTATCCCCGTTTCCCTATTTATCTGCTCATTTTGTGCTTTACTGTTGTTTTATGGCTTATCGAGATAGTTGGTTCAGGTCTGGAAGGATTTCAGAATGAATTGAGACACTTAGTCTCATGATGGAAAGCTTAAGTTGGAAAAGTTGACCGAAGACATATATGTAAACAACCCCGGATTTGAGTTTTGATGGCTCTGTTAGCTCAGTTGAGTGATTTTGGACTTAGAAGCGTGTCAGGATTGTGATTTGGAGGTCCGTAGTAGAATTAGGCTTCAAATGCCGAAAGTTGGAATTTTGGAAGTTTGACCGGGGGTGGACTTTTTGATATCGAGATTGGATTTCAATTCCTGAAGTTGGAGTAGGTTCGTTGTGTCATTTGTGACTAGTGTACAAAATTTTAGGTCAATCGGATGTAGTTTGATAGGTTTCAACATCGTTTGTAGAATTTGGAAGTTTCAAAGTTCATTAGGCTTGAATTGGGGTGCGATTCGTGTTTTGATGTTCATTTCAGGTGGTTAACGGACTTAAAATTTGATTTGAGAAGTTACTGAAGTCTGTGTGCTACTGGTGTAATCGCACTTGCAGAGTGGGAACTGCAAATGCGAGCTCGTAGATGTGGGTAAAGGTCTGTAGGTGCGACGATTAAGGAGAAAAGGTAGAGGGATGCATGTATGAAGGTTTTACCGCACGCGCGATACTGCATATGTGGGGTGAAGGCCGCAAAAGCGAAGGAATAGAAGCGGAACATATCACGCAAGGCGTGTCCGCAGGAACGGATGTGGGAGCCGAAGATGCGGAGGTTACCGCAGAAGCGGGTATTTTGTCGCTCTTGCGAGGCCGCAGAAGTGCCTTAGTTACCGCAGGTGTGAAAAGCCTGGGAAGAAACTATATAAGCGAGGTTTCCAATAATTTTCACCATTTCTAACATTTTGAGCTCGGATGTTGGAGGTTTTTGAGAGGATCTTCAAAGGGATTCTTGAGATTCAGGATGTTTAGAGGCCGATTCGCGAGGCAAAGGCATATTGGAGTAGAGTTTTGCTCGGATTGAGGTAAATAATAGTTCTAAATCTGGTTTTGAGGGTATGAAACCTTGGATTTTATGTTATGTGATTGATTTGGAGGTGATGCACATGCTAGGTGACGGGCGTGTGGGCGTAAACCGTTGGAATTGGGACTTGGTCCATTCCTTGGAAATTGTGAACTCGAATAGCTTGTTACTAACTCTATATTCTCCATGTGTTATAGAAATTGAATTGCAATTCATGTTAGAAATTATGTTTAGGCTATGTGTAGATAATGTTGGATCCCACAGAGGCTGCAT
This sequence comes from Nicotiana knightiana, assembly GCA_005239525.1. Lineage (NCBI taxonomy): Eukaryota > Viridiplantae > Streptophyta > Magnoliopsida > Solanales > Solanaceae > Nicotiana > Nicotiana knightiana. The sequence goes on from ML375068.1 coordinate 98,629, forward strand.
ACATGGTGAATTACCCGTTATTTGTTGTTTGCACTCAGTTTTAGATTCTTCTTGTATATCATACCTCAATCACTATTGTCCTTTGTTGATATATCATGTTATTGTTGTTTAGCTGATTTTCATGACTTTGAGAGCCCGAGAGACTAGAGAGGTTGGTGACTGAGTTAGGTCCTGAATGCCGAGCTGTGAGCGATATATATATATATATAGGGGGGATCAGGTTGCACGTCACAACGAGCCTTAGGGATGTATATATGTGGATCAGGTTTCACGCCGCAACGGTCGTGGTGGCTGTTGAATGAGGAGTCGAGATCTCGGAGATTATCGAGGTAGTTGTATGGCGTTTGCAGGCCTTGAATCTCCTTCATTATCTTTATTTGTATTTCAGTTCTTAGTCCTTAGACATTGCAATAGATTGTTCCCTGGTATAGATGCTCATGTACTCGGTGACACCCCGAGTTTGGGAGAGATTTGTATTACGTTGTGGATTTATTCTGTTTTTAAAAGGTTTTACTTAAATATTAACTATTTTCATACTTTGCAAAGCTTTTGATTATGTTGAAAAAGGTTGAGTAATTGGCTTGCCTAGTTCCATGATAGGCGCCATAACGATGATTGGTTTTGGGTCGTGACAGAGCAGAATCAGGAGGAAATAGTGATTATGACAACAATCCTAGTGAGTCAGGAAATTGACACACCCTTCCCTGATGAGGGTGATGATGATGAGGACGAGAGTGTTGAACCTGATTTGACGAGGGAGCATGTTGCACCTCTCATTAGACCAAGAGTGTACGAGTCCCATGTGCCATTTCATTCAAGGGAGATTCCCTAACTTGGTCATTTTCTAAGTATGCCGGATGTGGATGCCCTCACAAGGGATCTTGACGAAATTTGGACAACAATGTGGGATGAATCTAGAGCAACGATGTTGTCAAAGGGCATGATTTTTGCTGATAAAGCGCGCCTAAGCAGGGCGGTGCGAATGTACAACATAAAAGAGTGTCGTGAGATCATGGTTCATGAGTCATCTCTGAGTGTATACAAGGTTATTTGTCGTAGATGGTTTCAAGGTTGTAATTGGATGTTGTGTGCGAGGAAGTTGAAAACAAATATGTGGATTATGGGTAAATACTTTGGCACCCACAATTGTGATGGACACATTCAGTGGGAATCATTTTAACTTAAATGTTGACTTGATTTCTCTTGTGTTGATTCCACACATTGAAGCGTCCTAAAGGTACAAGATCAAAGAGTGTATAACATTTTTCCACCACGTATATGGGTGTACCATTACCAAAATAAAGGCATTTCTCGGGCGCAAATGTGTGTTTGAAATTGTTTATGATAACTGGGATAAGTCATTTGCATCTCTACCTAGGTACATGGCCACATTACAACTTTTTAACCCCGTGGTTGTTGTTGAATGAAGATTGAGTGGAGTCCGAGAATACCATAACACATATTCATTGATGGTGTTCTGGGCATCTAAACCAACCATTTATGGTTTTGTGCATTGTCGGCCGGTAATATCCATAGACGACACTCATGTCTATGGAAAGTATGATATAAAGTTGTTGATCAACGCTGCAGTAGATGCTAATGGAAGTATATTTCCCCTAGCATTTGCTACTGGTGCCAATGAAATCCAAGAGACGTGGACATTATTTTAGAACCACTTGAAGGAGCACGTTGTCAGACCAGATTCATGTATTTGTCTAATATCTTATTGGCATGGCGGTATTTAAGTTTTGTAAAGAATTTTCATGCATGGAAGGAACCGTATGCCTACCACCTTTACTGTGCAAGGCCCCTGAAGGACAACTTTCAGAGGGCTTATCTGAACAAGGACTTACATAATTTAAAGTGGATGGCTGCAACAAATCACAAAGAGTGTAAATTCAGAAGGCGAATGGAATTGATCAGGCAGGAAGACCAAGGAGCCTATAGTTGGTTGATGCGACATGAGCTTGACAAGTGGACTTTGCATGCGGATGGTGGTAGAAGATGGGGAATTCTGACTACAAATGTGTCAGAGTCGTTCAACATGTTATTGAAGTCTGCACAAGGATTGCCTGTCACTACCATGGTGCAGATGTCATTCAAGCAGAGGCGGAGAGGTTTGTTGAAAGATCTAGAGGTGCATCGTCATTGATGGAAAGGGGTGTTGAATTAATGCCAATACCAACGAAAAGATTTGAGAAATACAGGAAGTGAGTACAAAGGCATTCAATTTTGCAGTATTGTAACGAGCGAAATATTTTTGAAGTTCGCACTGCTATTCATCACAACTGGAGGAATAATACACACACTGTCAATGAAACCAGAAGGTTATTCTCTTGTGGGAAATGGTCCATCTATCACATGACGTTCTCACATACCATGAATTGCTTTCAACATACAGGTTTTGCAGCAACGAGGTACGTTGATAAAGAATATAGTATTGCTGCATACTTAAACACCTATAGTGGACAGTTTCAACCAGTGGGTGCTGAGCATTATTGGCCGCCGGAACCATTTAAAATGGTGAGTAACAAGGATTATGTGCGTCAACGACAAGTGCAACAAAGGACGCGTATACGGAACCAAATGGATGTTGGTGATACTGTGATATGCGTAAATGTGGAATATGTTCGCAAATAGAACACGACCGTCATAAATGTCCTTCAGTTGGTTTAGGTAGCGGTAGTAATTCATCTCCCGATGGAAGTTCATCCAATGTGACCAATTATCAAGGATACACGCAGTGTTTTGTTGCAGTAATTTGTTATAATAAGTGTATGTAAATATTCAACTTGCAAAATGTATGAAATAAAATTATGTTTCCATTGGGGTTAAATCTAGTTTATATTTAGCATTAATACTTCAGTACAACAATTTAACATACACCCCAAGAAAAAAAACAATTGTCATTCGCCATTATCGACGTTGTCTGGCACTATTTCATTGTCATTGTCTTCATCTTCTTCGTCAACATCGTGTACATACCCTTTGGCACCAAGGACATCGTAATCTAGGCCCCAGTTGACACACATTTCTCGTATTTCATCGCTATCATCAATAAGACCACTTTCTTGATTTCTACAACAATATGGGACTCCTACGCCCACCGTTTGTGATGGAAACTTAGGTAGTCCCTCCTACTCGACAACTATTGGGAAAATAGGATAATTATTGTCTCTATGCAATTTTCCATTTTCTGATAAATCCCAGTATTGATCCTCCGTTCCTCCCAAGTAGTTAAGATCATCCATTGCATGATGAACAACTAGTACCTTTCCTATCTCTAGAATCTCCTTCATCAAATGCCGAATCACTTATGGTTCATATTTGGGTGTGTTTGTTTGGAAGGTTACAGACAGTGCTTGTGGCACTACAAGCCCATGCCAGCGACATAGTACTCCATAATCAGATCATTTTGAGTAAAGGGGGACTTATTGTAGTTTTTCGCCCCAAATTCGCATAACTTCAGGTTTTATAGAATGCGCTTCACCCTCAATAATGTGCCATGTAACTTTGAGATCAGTGTGTATATTGATAGGCTTATTTTTCAAGGGACGCAAAACACCATACCACTTGTCATCAACCAAATCTGTATAGCAACCTAGCATACTTTTTTCAAGGTAGGGATCGATAGTGTTAAGACATGTTCCATGGGGACCTGTTGAACAACCTTCACCCTTTTGCCTCTTCTTGAACCACTTATTAAATGTTAGTGGCATTTTTTAAATCGATGTTGTAATTTTTCTTCAGATGGTCTTTGAATACAGATCTCTTGGTTCAGTTTAAGAAGCTATCTTATACCCTAAAGAATCATATAGCACCACCAATATGCGTTATGTGTATTGTCTTGTCGACCATAAAAAGCTACCATTCTGGAAAAGTTGTCGTTCTGAAAAAGTTGTCTTGTACCCTAAAGAATCATATCACGCGATACATAGCGTGCCACCAATATGTGTTATGTGTATTGTCTTATCGACCAGAAAAAATTATCGTTCTGGAAAAGTTGTCTTATACCCTAAAGAATCATTATCACGCGAAACATAGCTCGCCACCAATGTGTTATATTAGCTTCCTATAAAAGCCTAGCGCATTTTAGTTATTATTTGCGCTTAACGAAACAAATAGAAAAACTTTCCATTAATTTTTCAGTTTTTTTGCATTACAAAATTTCTGGATGCAATGACGTACTAAGGTGTTATTGTGGCAAACGTGCGATTTTGAAGCCATGTTGGTCAAATTGCAATCTGGGGCGCAGACGTTGGATCTGTTAACAACTTGTAAGTTATTATTTTGGAAAAAATATTTATTAATATTTTTTATATAACATGTTAATTAATAGTGTTATGTTATAATCCTCATTGGTAGGATGAAAATAAATGTGGATTTTAAGAACGGTATGATAAACCCGTTAACCAGGAATACTACAAATCATGTTTGTACTATGTTTGGAATATGACCGGTGAATACGAACTCCAGATCTTTAAACTACAATAACAACTTGCGGCAGTGAAAGAGAAACTAAAAGAGGCAGAAGAATAAAAAAATAGGTTGGAAGAGAAAATAAAGGGGTTGAAGCACAAAATAATGGGCGATAATGACTAAACAAACACATGGATGTGTTGAGTGTAGTTTTTTATCTTTATGTTTTACGTGTCATGTATTATCATTAATTGTACCGAATTTAAATTATGTTAAGTTGTTGTTTTTATTTTTATGTTGTAATATTAAACTAATAAATAACCCGAGAAATAAAAACACATGCGCAAATTATGTAAAACATAAAAAATGTTGCTATTATATATTTAATGTCATATATACATATCGTAAATGTCAATGTGTCCCACAGCCTGTATGCTTTAAAGAATTGGCTGGCTTGAGGCGCATCCCATCCCGCCCGGCTACACTATCAGGATCATCCTCATCACGTCGCCTCTTTATCGGAGGATGCATTGCAGCATGATCGTCGGTAAAGCTGGCAGACTCGGTAAAAGCGGCAGTGGTTCAGCAGTAACCTACAGAATAATAAGATATTTTAGTATATGAAATATATATTACTAACGTACGTGTTAGCTAAAAAAGATTTAATGGTTTTACCATGGTCTTGGCGGACTCCTGAATATAATAATCTGTCTATGACATGTCAGTATCGCACAAAGTGGCCTACGTGACGAGCGAGGATGATGTCTTTAAAAAAAATGCTTTAGATATAATCATCTGTCTCCGACAGCAACTACTGCAACTATGAACGAGGCTGGTAAGAGGAACTTGGATCTGCACACGAAAAATATGTGCAGGAAAGAGCGTGAGTACACCACAATAGTACCCAGTAAGTGACAAGCCTAACCTCGGTCGAGTAGAGACGAGGTCAGTTCAGGGCCCTACTGTAAAGACCCGTAAAATTTCATGGCTAAAAATAATTCCCAAATAGGTCCCCGTGTTGTTAAAACTGTAGAAATTCGTAAAACGGACCATTTTTGAGTAAAAAAAGTACCCCGGGACTTAAAAGATATAATTTTCCAGAATTGTGCAGGTCTGCGGTCCACTATACGATCGCAGATCAGGTATGCGGACCGCATAGTGGTTGCATACCTGGACAGTTTGCTATCCATTTTGAGGACAACTATGCGGTCTAGAATGCGATCGCATTTCATGAATGCGGCCGCATAGTTATTGCATTCTTGCACCTTGACTTTTGCAGAGGAAGTTATGTGACGCGCTATGCGATTGCATAACAGGTATGCGAACCGCATAGTGGTCGCATAACTGGACAGTCTACTTTTCTTTTTGGCCCATTTGAGGGCCAATTATGCGACAGGAATGCGACCGCATTTCTGCTTTGGGACTGCTAAATTTCTAATTTCATACCCGACCCCTAGTTCATTAAAACCCTCACCCTTTCATTTTAAGCTCATTTTCTGATAAATTAGAGAGAGGAGAGAGTGGGTTCTAGAGAGAGAGAGTCCAACTTCATCCAATTTGTTCCTCCAATACTACTCAGACCTGGAATTGATCAAGTAGGACACCATTTTCTTTACTATAAGAGGTAAGCTTCTACCCCATCAACCTAAATTTCCAGATTTTTGTTAAAATGAAACATGGTTAGGTGAATTCATGAAGATAAGGGTAGGAGCCTTGCATGCATGTAACCAACTAATCATAATCTAGTAAAAGGAATTAGGTTAGAGTAATCTTTCACTAAAAAGAGGCCATTTAATCTAAAAGAACACTTAGTGTTTAATAGAATGATCAAGTGAGTTCAAGACATGATCATTGTTCCTAATTCTAAGTTAAATTATGCCACATTGTGAACTAGAATGAAGGTGCTAGAAGGTCCGGTGAATTGTGGTAGAAATTAAGGAAAAATACCAAATCAAGGTATGTATGGCTAACTTTAATCTTAGTAGAGTTACCTTGTTGGTGTCCGAGTACACATTATGAAATTCTTGCTTGAGCATATGATGAATTGTTTGTCCAGCTGTGTCGAGCTGTACAAATTCATTCACTGATTTTCTTAAGTCAATTACCATGCTAATTGAGATTATGAAGGGTGATTGTTTGTGCTTATCCTACCATGTGTAAAGCTCGTTAAATGTTGAATACATCGGTATGAGAGGATGTGCTGCAAAACGAAAGAAATGATAATGAAATAAAATGTTGGATGTATCCAAGTTCTAAATGTTGTGTAGTAAATAATGAAAGTAAATATAGGCTGATTTTATTGAGTTAAATAATTGCGGCAACACCATATATGAATTGTTGATTGGTAAGGATAATTGTGCCTTGATTTCAGATAGTTATTGGTCGATATGAACTTATGTTCTTCATGATAAAGATTCTTGTGATATAATTGTTGGTGATTGTTGTTATGAAATAGGAACATACGGTGGGATCGGGTTACGCGCCGCAACACGAAGCAATAAGGGTGGAGAGGTAATAAGGGATCGGGTTGCGTGCCGCAACACAAAGTAATAAGGGTGGAGAGGTAATAAGGGTGAGATGAGAATAAACGGTGGGATCGGGTTGTGCGCCACAACAGATGAGAAATTGAAACAAGTAACTGTGAAATCTTCATTGTGGTTTTCTGTATACTTGTGTGGTACTTGTGTGGTTACCCTAATTGCTTTCTAATTGTGTATTGTTTGATTATACTTGGACTAAACTTGGTTCATACATGCTAGTACTATTCAATCGTACTAATGTCCCTTTTGTCGAGGGCGCTACATCTTTTATATGGATGTAGGTGGTTCATAGCAAGTAGCTCAGACCGCCGATAATGGTGTTTCCTCTTCGTACCTTCAGCAAATCCGGTGAGCCCAATTTCCTCTCGGGGCCGTGTGTAGTCTACATCATCTTTTTGTTTATGTTATGTCTTTTAAGGTATAGCCGGGGCCTTATTGCTGGTAAGTATTGTGTAAACTCTTAGTACTCTTAGAGGCTCCGTAGACATGATGCGGGTTGTACATATATGTATTTTGGGCGTTAAATGTGTTTACTAGAAATCGTGGTCCGAATCAGAATTGTTGTATGTTTTGTGATTATTAAATGTGGAAATGATAAAGGATAATATGAACTCAAATAGTGGATTCATGCTTAAACTCTAAATTGCTAATTCATGTGGAATAATGTATATCATAAACACGGGGTGATGCGTTGGGTAGGAAAGGCAATCCAGTACGCTTGACCGGGATCATCCGGTTGGGCGCCGGTCTCGTCCCTCGATTTTGGGGCGTGACAAACTTGGTATCAGAGCCTAAGGTTTTAAAAGTGTCCTAGGATGTCTCGGAGCCATGTCTAGTAGAGCCCTTCTTATCGGTGTGTTGTCGACCACATCTATAATTAGGGAGCTGCATGGACAGTTAGGAAAATACCCTTTCATTGTTACTCTATATCGTGCGATAAAGTGGAAGGTGAAAACATCTTTATCTAACTCGTGCATTGTTCCAATTTTCAATACATTGCACCCAAGAAGAGAGCCCGACTCGGCCCAGAGTCCAATGCCACCCCAGGAGTGGCCGTGAATTCTTTATTTGATGGTGCGGGTGAGAATGATTCCCCGACCCCGAACCTGCCTGACTCTTCCATCCCAGGCCAGGATATTCCTATTCCTGCTCCAGCGGAGGGTGCTACAATCCCTCCCGCTGATGTTCCTGATTCTTCTTCAGTCCCAGCCTCCGGTCCCGGTATTTCTGATGGGGAACTCAGGGAAGTTATTCAGATGTTAACTCAGCTAGTGGCTTCCCAGGCCCAAAGATCACATGCTGCCCCTGCATCCTCTAGCAAGCAAGGGGATTCTTCAGGTTCCAAGGTCAACCAGTTTCTTCGGTTAGCCCCTCCAGAGTTCACAGGCATCGACCCAGAGGCTGAGCCTCAGGAGTTCATTGATGATATGTGCAAGACTCTCCGGGTTATGAAGGCTACAAAAACTGAGGGGGTTGAGTTGGCTTCCTATCAGTTGAAGGGAGCAGCGTATTCATGGTTTGAGATGTGGGAGGGGTCCCGTGGGGAGTGGGAGCCCTCCGACGAAGTGGGATGAGTTTGTTGATGCCTTCATGGATCATTTCTTGCCTGCCGAGACTATGGCAGCCCGTGCTACGGAGTTCGAGGTCCTTAAGCAGGGCAACGTGAGTGTGTGGGAGTACCACATGGAGTTCGTGCGCCTGTCCAAATATGCCATCCACATGATGCCGACTATGGAGGCCAGAGCTCGACAGTTTGTTCAGGGCCTTGGTCCCTTGGTTGTTAATGAAGCTGTTACAGCTTCCTTGCATTCGGATATGAATTATGGGAAGATTGTGGGATTTTCCCAGGCCACAGAGGCTCGAAAGTTGAAGATAAGAATGGAGAGGGAGAGTAGTAGTAGGAACCGGTCAGCGGGAAACCCTGGTAGCTCAGTTGGAGGAGGGAGATCAACCCTTGGGAGAGGGTCATCAGGGCCATCCCAGTCCTATGCCCAGTCCTCAACTAGTGCCCCGTCATCAGGGCACAGTTATCAGCAGGGGGGTCGCTTTGGACCAAGTTCAGATAGTAGAAGGTTCCGTCAGTTGGGTCGTGCAGGTGGGAGGTTCCAGCAGCAGCGGAGGATCCCATGCCCTAAGTGTGGGAGGTCTCATTCTAATCCTTGTTACTTGGATATACCGGTGTGCTATAGATATGGAGAGAGAGGCCATATCCAGCGAGACTGTCGCGCACCCAGTCAAGGCGCGGGTAGGGGTACTACTCAGCCATCTAGCTCTTCAGCCGCTACATCTTCAGCACGCCCTCCAACTCCAGCAGGGTGCGGTACAGTTAGGGGTGGAGCACGGGGTTGAGGGGGACCCAATCGGTTCTATGCTTTGAGTGATCGCCAGAGTGCGGAGGCTTCCCCATATGTTGTCACATGTATTCTGACTATTCAGTCGCATGATGTTTATGCTCTTATTGATCCCGGGTATTCTTTGTCATATGTTACTCCATTTATTGCTTCAAGTTTTGGGATAGAACCCGAACAGCTTCACGAGCCATTCTCTGTGTCGACTCCAGTTAATGATTCCATTACAGTCGTGCGAGTCTATAGGAATTGTGTTGTCATGGTGCGTGGTCGGGATACCACAGCCGATCTTATTGAGTTAGAAATGGTAGATTTTGATGTAATTATGGGGATGGATTGGCTCTATTCGTGCTTTGCTAAACTCGACTGCCGAACCAGGATTATGAGGCTTGAGTTTCCTAATTAATCAGTTATCGAGTGGGAGGGGAATAATGTTGTTCCAAGAGGTAGATTTATTTCCTACCTTAAAGTCTCTAAGATGATCAGAAAATGGTGCATCTACCATTTGGTCCGGGTTGCAGACACCGCTTCAGAGGTGCCTGCTCTTGAATCTGTGCCTGTTGTGAATGAATTTCTTGAAGTATTTCCGGACGAGCTTCCTGGGATTCCACCAGATAGAGAGATCAATTTCGGGATTGATGTATTGCCAGATACGCAGCCAATATCTATTCCACCTTACCGAATGGCTCCAGCAGAATTGAGAGAGTTAAAAGAGCAATTGAAAGATCTATTAGAAAAGGGTTTCATATGGCCAAGTGTATCGCCTTGGGGCGCACCGGTTCTTTTTGTCAGAAAGAAAGACGGATCGCTTCGGATGTGTATTGATTATCGGAAGCTCAACAAGGTCACCATCAAAAACGAATACCCATTACCTCGGATAGATGATTTGTTCGATCAGTTGCAAGGTGCTAGGTTCTTCTCAAAGATTGATTTGCGGTCCGGGTATTACCAGTTAAAAATCAGGGAGCAGGATATTCCTAAGACTGCCTTTAGAACTCGATATGGGCACTTTGAATTTCTGGTAATGTCTTTTGGGCTAACCAATGCCCCAGCAGCTTTTATGGATCTTATGAATCGGGTTTATAAACTGTTTCTTGACTCCTTGTGATTGTCTTCATTGATGACATCCTTATTTATTCGCGAAGTCAGGAAGATCATGCTACTCACCTCAGGGCAGTTCTGCAGACTCTTCATCAGCACCAGTTGTATGCAAAGTTTTCAAAATTTGAATTTTGGGCTAGAATCAGTCGCCTTTTTGGGCCATGTTGTTTCCAGGGAAGGGATTCGGGTTGACCCCCAAAAGATTGCAGGGGTAAAGGATTGACCTAGGCCAACGACCCCAACAGAGATTCGCAGTTTCTTGGGTTTGGCTGGGTATTATCGAAGGTTCGCGGAGGGATTCTCTACCCTCACCTCCCTATTGACTAAGCTGACGCAGAAGGCAGTTAAGTTCCAGTGGTTCGATGCTTGTGAAAAGAGTTTTCAGGAATTGAAATTTAGATTGACTACGGCACCAGTGTTGACCTTGCCAGAAGGTTCGGAAGGGTTTGGGGTGTGTACTGATGCAATGTGGTAAGGTAATAGCATATACTTCTAGGCAGCTCAAGAATCATGAAAAAGAATTATCTGACGCATGATTTGGAGCTCGCGGCGGTTGTGTTTGCATTGAAAATCTGGCGGCATTATCTTTATGGGGTCCATGTGGGCGTGTTCACAGACCACAAGAATCTTCAATACTTATTCAAGCAGAAGGAGTTAAACTTAAGGCAGCGGAGGTGGTTAGAGTTGCTCAAGGATTATGAAATATGAATATTTTGTACCATCTGGGAAAGGCTAATGTGGTAGCCGACACTCTTAGTCGAAAATCCATGGGTAGATTAGCTCATTTGGAAGAAGGTTAGAGGCCTTTGGTTCGAGAGGTTTATCAGTTGGCTAGTCTAGGGGTCTGTCTTTCGTCCTCAGATGAAGGGAATGTCGTGGTACGTAATGAAGCAGAATCTTCACTTGTAACAGAAATCAAGGAAAAGCAATTCACAGATCCAGCATTGGTACAGTTGAGAGAGGCAATTCTTAATCATAAGACTACAGCATTTTCTCTCGGCAATGATGACAGTGTTTTGCGGTTCCAAGAGAGACTATGTGTTACGGACGTATATGATCTTCGAGAGAGGGTAATGGCAGAGGCTCACAATTCTGGGTATTTAGTACACCCAGGTTCTACGAAGATGTATCATGATCTCAAAGAGGTTTATTGGTGGAATGGTATGAAGAGGGGTGTAGCGGACTTTGTGGCTATATGTCTGAATTGTTAACAAGTAAAGGCGGAGCATCAGAGGCCTGGTGGGTTGACGCAACTTATGGAAATACCAATGTGGAAATGGGAGATGATCAATATGGACTTTGTGGTGGGGTTACCTCTCACTCCGCGTAGGTTCGACTCAGCTTGGGTAATAGTGCGGCTCACGAAGTCGGCGCACTTCTTGCCAGTCAAGTCCACCGATACTGCAGAACAGTACACTCAGTTATATATCAAGGAAATAGCTAGGCTCCATGGCACTCCAGTATCTATTATCTTGGATCGAGGGACCCAGTTCATAGCTAACTTTTGGAAGAAATTTAAGCAAGGTTTGGGTGCGCAGGTAAATCTCAGCACAGCATTCCACCCACAGACTGATGGGCAGGCAGAGTAGACCATTCAGACGCTTGAAGATATGTTACGGGCTTGTGTATTAGATTTCAAGGGTAGTTGGGATGATCACTTGCCGCTTATAGAATTTGCTTATAATAATAGTTTCCATGCTAGTATTCAGATGGCCCCATTTGAGGCATTGTACGAAAGGAGGTGTAGGTCTCCGATTGGATGGTTCGAGGTTGGCGAGGCGGAACTGTTAGGACCGGATCTTGTGCACCAAGCTATGGAAAAAGTTAAAGTCATTCAGGAAAGAATGAAGACTGCTTAGAGTCGTCAGAAATCATATGCGTACGTTCGTCGAAGAGACTTAGAGTTTCAAGTGGATGATTGGGTATTCTTGAAAGTGTCTCCCATGAAAGGAGTAATGTGGTTTGGGAAGAAAGGGAAATTGAGCCCAAGGTATGTCGGGCCATATAGGATCGCTCAAAGGATAGGACAGGTGGCTTATAGGCTAGAATTGCCCCCTGAGATGTCATTAGTGCACCCAGTGTTTCATGTGTCCATGTTGAAGAAGGTGATTGGGAATCCATCCGCCATTGTGCCGGTTGAGACGGTTGAAATTAATGAAGGATTGTCATATGAAGAGGTTCCAGTCGCTATTCTTGATAGGCAAGTCCGTAGATTGAGGAAAAAAGAGATTTCTTCTGTTAAAGTATTATGGCGGAGTCAACAAGTCGAAGAAGCCACATGGGAAGCGGAAAATGAAATGAAAGAGAAATATTCCCACTTGTTTGAATAAGTCCGATAGTGGTTTTGAAAGTTGTCATTCCTAAGCAAGTATATATTGTGTTAAATTTTATGCAAGAACACTCCACTTCCCTAATTACCTTACTATTGTGGCTTCTTAAACTTTGTGCCAAAAATGTATATGTTGTTGTGAATAGTTGAATTATGTGCAACTCATTGGAATAGCTGAATTATCCGCAACTCATTGTAATAGTTGAATTATGTGCAAATGTGTGGAGTTAACCGAACTATGTGAGGCTTGTGAATTAATTGAATTACACTTAGGTTATTGAAAGGAATGGGTTATGTGCAAGTTGATAGAGTAATTGGTAATGTGTGGAATTGGTTAAACATTCGTTGCGGGGGCTCTCTGATAGGTAGATAGGCCTAATTACAAAGAAAACTCTGGCGAAATTTTCAGAAAATATCGGAGTTAGTAAAAATTTGGGGGTTGGTTTATTTTGTGTTTTCCTACTCTAGTGATTCCTTGATCCTCATTCGAGGACGAATGATTTTAAGTGGGGGAGAATGTAAAGACCCGTAAAATTTCATGGCTAAAAATAATGCCCAAATAGGTCCACGTGTTGTTATAACTATAGAAATTCTTAAAACGAACCCTTTTTGAGTAAAAAGTACCCCGGGACTTAAAAGATATAATTTTCCAGAATTGCGCAGGTCTGCGATCCACTATGCGATCGCATATCAGGTATGCGGACCGCATAGTGGTCGCATACCTGGACAGTTTGCTGTCTATTTTGAGGACAGCTATGCGGCCTAGAATGCAATCGCATTTCACGAATGCGGGCCGCATAGTTGTCGCATTCTTGCACCTCGAATTTTGCGGAGGGAGTTATGCGACGCACTATGCGATCGCATAACAGGTATGCGGACCACATAGTGGTCGCATACCTGGACAATCTACTTTTCTTTTTGGCCCATTTGAGGGCCAATTATGCGATAGGAATGCGGACCGCATCGCATTCCTGACCGCATTTCTGCTTTCGGGACTGTTAAATTTCTAATTTCATACCCGACCCCAGTTCATTAAAACACCTCCCCCTTTCATTTTAAGCTCATTTTCTGATAAATTAGGGAGAGGAGAGATTGGGTTCTAGAGAGAGAGAGAGTCCAAATTCATCCAATTTATACCTCCAACACTACTCAGACCTGGAATTGATCAAGTAGGACACCATTTTCTTCACTACAAGAGGTAAGCTTCTACCCCATCAACCTAAATTTCCAGATTTTTGTTAAAATGAAACATAGTTAGGTGAATTCATGAAGATAAGGGTAGGAGTCTTGCATGCATGTAACCAACTAATCATAATCTAGTAAAAGGAAATGGGTTAGAGTAATCTTTCACTAAAAAGAGGCCATTTAATCTAAAAGAACAATTAGTGTTTGATAGAATGATCAAGGGAGTTCAAGATATGATCATTGTTCCTAATTCTAAGTTAAATTATGCCACATTGTGAACTAGATTGAAGGTGCTAGAAGGTCCGGTGAATTGTGGTAGAAATTAAGGAAAAATCCCAAATCAAGGTATGTATGGCTAACTTTAATCTTTGTAGAGTTACCTTGTTGGTGTCCGAGTACACGGTATGAAATTCTTGCTTGAGCATATGTGAATTGTTTGTCCTGCTGTGTCGAGTTGTACGAATTCATTCTCTGATTTTCTTAAGTCAATTACCATGCTAATTGAGATTATGAAGGGTGATTCTTTGTGCTTATCCTACCATGTGTAAAGCTCGTTAAATGTTGAATACATCGGTATGAGAGGATGTGCTGCAAAATGAAAGAAATGATAATGAAATAAAGTGTTGAATGTATCCAAGTGCTAAATGTTGTGTAGTAAATAATTAAAGTAAATATGGGTTGATTTTATTGAGTTAAATGATTGTGGCAACACCATATATGAATTGATGATTGGTAAGGATCATTGTGCCTTGATTTCACATAGCTATTGGTTGATATGAACTTACGCTCTTCATGATAAAGATCCTTGTGATATAATTGTTGGTGATTGTTGTTATGAAATGGGAATGTACGGTGGGATCGGGTTGAGCGCTGCAACACGAAGTAATAAGGGTGGAGAGGTAATAACGGTGAAATGTGATTGTACGGTGGGATCGGGTTGCGCGCCGCAACACGAAGTAATAAGTGTGGAGAGGTAATAAGGGTGAGATGAGAATGTACGGTGGGATCGGGTTACGCGCCGCAACAGATGAGAAATTGAAACAAGTAACTGCAAATTCTTCATTGTGATTTTCTGCATAATTGTGTGGTACTTGTGTGGTTACCCTAATTGCTTTCTAGTTGTGTATTGTTTGATTCTACTTGGAATAAACTTGGTTCATACATGCTAGTACTATTCAATCGTACTAATGTCCCTTTTGCCGGGGGCGCTACATCTTTTATATGGATGTAGGTGGTTCCACAGCAGGTAGCTCAGATCGCCGATAGTGGTGTTTCCCCTTCGTACCTTCAGCAGATTCGGTGAGCCCCATTTCCTCTCGGGGCCGTGTGTAGTCTACATCATCTTTTTGTATATGTTATGTCTTTTAAGGTATCGTCGTGGCCTTGTTGCCGGCAAATATTGTGTAAACCCTTAGTACTCTTAGAGGCTCCGTAGACATGATGTGGGTTGTACATATATGTATTTTGGGCGGTAAATGTGTTTACTGGTAATCGTGGTCTGAATCGAAATTGTTGTATGTTTTGTGATAATTAAATGTGAAAATGATAAAGGATAATATGAACTCAAGTAGTGGATTCATGCTTAAACTCTAAATTGCTAATTCATGAATAATGTATATCATAAACACGGGGTGATACGGTGGGTAGGAAAGGCAATCCAGGTCCGCTTGACTGGGATCATCCGGTTGGGCGCCGGTCTCATCCCTCGATTTTGGGGCGTGACACCTACTAGTACATATATATATTTCTACTAGTACACACACACACACATACATATATATATATATATATATATATATATATATATATATATATATANCATACATATATATATATATATATATATATATATATATATATATATAATAAAGCAAGGCAGAATGAAATGTCGTAGTAGAATAAAGACTGAAATTTAACAAGGAAGAAATCATACAAGGTAACAGCTCAGTACACAGAATACAACAGGGGATCTCTCGAGATACCGTCTCGTAGTTCCAAACGTAAATGTTCAAGGGGGTCTCCTGAAATACCGTTCTGTAGTCCCAAAGTAAATATGCAAGACAGAGGAAATCTCCGAGAATATCGTTATGTGGTCCCAAAGTAAATAAGCAGAACATGGGATCTCCCGGAATGTCGTTCCGTAGTCCCAAAGTAAATATGCAGAACAGGGGGATCTCCCGAAATACCGTTCCATAGTCCCAAAGTAAATATGCAGAACAAACAATAGAATTCAATAGTTACGACACGAAATCCACAATTCAACCTATGTACAAGTTAAGGAAAGACAGGTAAATTCGCTAAACATGCCGCACGTAATTCAGATAAACAATTAAGGCAAGTAGGCATGCTATATTTAGTCTAACAGGATACTACACATGCTGATAAGATTCAAATAGAAAGGAAAACATGTTATTACTTAGTAGAAATCGGGGTTTTACAATAATTAGCTCGTGTACATACTCGTCACCTCACATACACGACGCTCATATATCAAAAACAGTACCAATCCTAAGGGGAGTTCCCCCACACAAGGTTAGGCAAGCCACTTACCTCGAACCAAACTCAAATCAATCTGATAAAAAAATGCACTTTCCACGAAAATCCGACTCCGAATGGCCCAATTCTAGATAAAATCAATTACATAACATAAATACAACTACAAGGATTTAATCTAGCTACTGAAATCAAAGCTAAAGCAAGTAAGTGGAAATTCACCCCAAAAAGTCTCTCCGGGCACACGTCTCGGAATCAGGTAAAAGTCACTAAATATGAACACTCATTCACTCACGAGTTAACTCGTACCAAAATTATTCAAATATGATGTCTAAATCCCAATCAAAACTCAGTAATTCAGTTGAAGAACTTTTCCCCCATTTTTCCAACTTTCTCACTTAACTTCCTTAATTAAATGAAGAAAATAACTGTAGATTAATGAAATACAACCCAAATCGAGTTTGGAATCATTACCCCAAAGCTCCCTCTGAAAATCCCCCCAAGAATCACCAATTTCCGAGATCTCAAGTCCAAAAATGAAGAATGAAATCAAACCCTCGCACTTGGGTCTTTTCTGACAGTTATACCGCGATCAATTACCCGCATCTGCGGTACCGCTTTTGCAGCTAAAACCCCGCACCTGCGAAATTTCATTAAATTTCCAGACTCGCATCTACGCACAGCCATCCGCACCTGCGGACGCGCATCTGGGCTCACCCGTCCGCTTTTACGGAAACTTGGCTTCCTCCCCAAATCCGCTTCTGTGACCTCCACGCCGCATCTGCGGATGCGCAGATGCGACCTTCATCTCGCATCTGTGCTCACAGGCTCTTATGACCAAAATCACGCCTGCGACCTCCTTCTCGCTTCTGCGGCGCCGCACATGCGGACTTCCCACCGCAGGTGCGAAACACCAGAAAATCAGCAACTTCAGAATATGCACAAGTCCAATTTTTCCATCCGTTAAGCATTCGAACACACCCGAGGTCCCCGAGACCTCAACCAACCAATCCTAAAATACCATACGAACTTAATCGAGCCCTCGAACCACCTCAAACAACGCTAAAATCATGAATTATTCTCCGATTCAAACTTAAAGAACTTGAAATTTCCAAATTTGACAACCGATGCCAAAACCTATCAAACCACGTCCTATTGACCCCAAATTTTGCACAAAAGTCACATTCAACCATACAGACCTATTCCAACTTCTGGAATCGAAAACCGATCCCGATATAAAAAATTCCCCTGCCGACCAAAATCTCCAAAACTTCGACTTTCGTCATTTCAAGCCTAAATGAGCTACAGACCTCAGAAACACAATCTGAACACGGCCCTAAGTCCAAAATCACCTAATGAAGCTAACGGAACCAACAGAACTCAATTTCGTAGTCATCTTCATAAGTTCTAAATACGGTCCAAATCTTAAGGCTTAACCTCCCGTTTTAGGGACTAAGTGTCCCAAAACACTCCAAAAACCAAAATGAAATTTCCCGGCAAATCACAATAGCAGAAATAGATACGAGGAAAATAATTAATAAGGGATCGGGGCTATAACTCTCAAGACGACCGACCAGGTCATCCCAACTGCACCATCTATTATAATGCCCAGTATTTTTTTTGTACCTATTATGGTCGCTTGAGTCCTAATGAACTACACTTTGGTTCCACACTCCTACTCCTAATGGGTATGGTGTGTCTATGAATTGACAAAAGAAAGGATTTGGTTAAATTCCCAAGGAATGACTAATATGTCAACTATGAGGAGAATAACAGAATCACTAAGCATAAAGCACTTTTAGATAAAGAGAAAGGAAGTTTGAAATATTAGAGCACTAATATTCATGCAAAATCGCACTTCAAAAAGAAGAGCTAATAAAGAGAAAGAAGGCACTTTGTTCTGACTATATCCAAGAAGATATTCTACGTACAGTGATTCTCCTTTTAACCAAATAAAATGAATCCTAGGAAGAGAAACAAAACATAAGCCCCAACGATTAATTGGTTCTGGAGGTGACATAATCAACGAAGTTCACATATTTACGCCTATTTCAGTAGCATCTCTGATGAGGAAATGGTGTTCTATAACCGATTACAATTTCAATAAAAGAAAATAGTCTTATAAAAAAGTTATATATAGATCTCCTATCTTATTTTTTTACTGATTCTTATATATATATATAGCTCAAAGACATTTCTAATGAGTCTTAAAAACTAATCTCCCGGTATCCTTGCCTCTTCCTTTTTCTGTAAGTATTAATTTTGGTCTGTCTAATTTGGAAATTCATATTTTATTTTCGGTTAAAGTGCTCCTTTAATTTGCACTCCATTTGATATGGACACTTCTTTTTCGACTTTTCACAGTTATTTGACAACACTCTGCTGCTAATGAGTCATAAACTGAGGTTCTCTGCATGAAGAGGAGGATATATAGATTAAACTTTTCATATGTCAAATGAATATCTTAAATTTCTGGTAAAATTTAAATACCGTCGATAAGAAAAATATAAAATGCAATGAGAACAGTAATTTTTTGGATTTGGCCCCTAGCTAGGCAGTAGCACTTTCATATGTAGCAACTTAGAATTCAGTGTTTTCTCATGTCCCTTCCGGTAGTAGTTTGAAAGGACACTTAAACTATTCATTTAACCTAATCTCAGTTTAATAATGGAGTACTCAGTTTCAATTCTCTTTTTTTTTTTTTCCCTTTCTCCATTTTAGGTATATGGGAAGTATTATCTAATCACTGATCGAGACATTTTTTGTATCTGTATATGTTGAAATTGACAAAAAAGATAACTTTGCATGTTAAGTAAAATGATTGCATCTAACTACACTACTAAAAATTCGGGAAAAAACGACCACAAAAAGCGACCAAAGTTAGTCCCTAAATAGTGAAAAGCGACCAAAATGCGACCAAACAGGCTTGGTCACTATTTTGTTGGTCAGCGACCAACTTTGGTCTCTATGTTAAATTGACCAAATATTCCGGGTATCAAAAAAAGAGACCAACTTTGGTCGCTATATTATTTTAATAATATAAATTTAGCGACCATATTTGGTCTCTATTTTTAAATTACGTATTTATTTATTTATTATTATACAAAATATAGCGACCAACTTTGGTCTAGAAATAAAATATAATATTTTAAAATCTGCAAAATAGCGACCACAGTTGGTCGCTATTTTATTAATTTATTTAATTTGTTTAAACAGAAGCGACCACAATTGGTCGTTAATTTCTAGAAAAAATATTTTTTTTACTAATTTAAATTTGTTTTAAACCAAAGTGACCACAATTGGTCGCTAATTTCCAGAAAAAATATTTTTTTAATAACATAGCGACCAACTTTGGTCGCTATTCTGGAAATCTGGGTTTAATAGTGACCAACTTTGGTCGCTTTTCTTGGTTTTATTTTGGCAGAAACTGCCTATTTTGGCAGCCACACCACCTGCCAGCATACCAAATCCTATTACAACAACAATAACAACAATACTAACACAACAACAACAACAACAACAATACGAACTAACAACACAACAACAACAACATTAAAACCAATATTAAAACCAACAACGTATAAAGTTCAATAAAACTAACACATTTAACTAACAAAACTAAGTTAACACTTATTACAAGCCCATTCTAAAATGGACCAAAGTTCTATTGTCTAGTTCAAAGTATATAAAAGTACTCAATGACTGTTTCATTCTATATCATTATCATCACCGTCTGATGAATCTTCATTATCAAGACGGTAATGAGAAGGGTCATTTCGTGGTGGACGAGAAGAACGATCACGGGGAGGGGAGGAACTAACACGGGAAAGACGGAAGGAACGCTCACGTTCAAGTTGAGCCTCTGCGATGGCTCGCGAGACCGGGGAATCGGAAAAGCTCCAGAAGCTAGGAGAGATTTAAGCTAAGCTTGCATACCTTCGTACTGAGCTTGCATGCCTTGGTACTGAGTTTGCATGCTAACGTACTAAGCATCTCTAAGCCTTTCTCGTTTCTTGGATGCTTCTAGCTCTCTTGTGAGCTTTGTCACAGTCTCCCGCATAGTGGATAGGCTCTCCCCATCAAGTTGCTCGGTTTGCGAGGAAGTTCCTATTCCTTGCATTCCACAGTGATAGCGGTGGAACTTCTTATTAGGAAGCCCGTATACCTTCCCATATTTTGCACCGCCAGCCGCCTGCATCCATAGTCTTTCTGCATCCTCCTCCGAAATATGGATTGGCTCGCCCGACTCATTAGGTGGCTGACTGCGTATGAATTCCTCCATGTCAACTCTGAAGCGATCCTATAAGAAATTTTTTATTTAATTAGTATTTGAAAGATTATATTAGAGTATATCAGAATACTTAATGAAAAGAGAAAACTTACAAGTACAGTCGATGATCGGTCGCCGACCCACCTTTCTGGATCAGTCTCTTTCTTTTTCTTGACAATATGAGTCTCCTTGAATAACTCATCTTGCTTCATTGGACGACCCAACTTCTTTTCCTGAAAATTCATAAATTATAGTTAATAAACAGAATAGATATACTTTAAAAATTAAAATAAATGAACTTCAGCTCAAGTTTTGTCTTTGTAACTAGGGAACTTCAGCATACGGGACTGAAGTTCCCCAGTTGTAAGGACAAAAACTTCAGCATACGGGGCTGAAATTCCCCAGTTACACTGGGGGACTTCAGCTCTAGAGCTGAAGTTTTGTCTTTGTAACTGGGGAACTTCAGCATACGGGGCTGAAGTTCTCCAGTTATAAAAACAAAAACTTCAGCATACGGGGCTGAAGTTCCTCCAGTTACACTGGGGAACTTCAGCTCAAGTTTTGTCTTTGAAAATGGGGAACTTCAGCATGAAGTTCCCCAGTTATAAAGATAAAACTTCAGCATAATGGGGCTGAAGTTCCCCAGTTACACTGGGGGATTTCAGCTCTAGAGCTGAAGTTTTGACTTTGTAACTGAGGAACTTCAGCATACGGGGCTGAATTTCCCCAGTTATAAATACAAAACTTCAGCATAATGGGGTTGTAATTCCCCAGTTTACTAAGACAAAACTTCAGCTCTAGAGAACTTCAGTCTGTGTGTGTGTGTGTGTCTATATATATATATATATATATAACACGCTTTGTTGTACAGTTTTAACTACATATATAGCATGTAGAATATACGTATCCATCTTCTTTTTATAGTCCCTTGGCTGATCGCACCTCCAGTGTGCAAGGAGCCTCCCTTCTCGGA